>CM067351.1:74047151-74102151 GCA_034190875.2 Urechis unicinctus | reverse complement strand
ATACCGTTGGCATATGTCAATGTTAGGAGAGCATATACTTCGTAAATAGACCACATGTAACCATTGCTAGAATTAGCCATAACTGTTAGCGCAATACGTGTCCGTCATACAGACATAATGCTTCGAAGATCCCACGCCATAACCCTGCATTCAATGGATCTCCCATTACTTGATGAGTTTATATTATATTATCCGAACAAAAGACCCAGGCACCGCAAATAGGCCCACAGAACATTTGCTTATTTGCAGAAACTGTACAAAAAATGAAGTCGTAATGATATGGGGCCAAATATTTTTCTACACGCTGAAAAGGATTTGTTTAAATCCTAGCAGTTCACTTATTTGCAAAAGATTACCGGCTGTGCAGACTTATATACTGACTTCTTCAGTTCCAAATGCAGCGATAACTTTATTATATCTGTGCTAAGGTTTTGTACCATGTCCGTGAATGGCAAATATTAGTTAACCAGCATATTTTCGTTAGGAATGTTGCACCTGTGGCATCTTAACAAGTAGAATTGCTGCTTACTTGAAATTCGCCAGCATTGCGTGTGCTCTGTGTCGAATTCTATTAATGCGCAAAATTGAAGGTGGAGTGTTTATACTAATAAAGACGAGATACCATTAACAAGTCCTATTCACGATAGAGGAAAACTGTCGTAACTCAACAAATCGTGCTGCTCACATGGCGCCAGTTCTTTATTACAATAATTTCTATGATAACGTGGATAAAAAGAAACTTGTGGATTCACACACAATTGTCCTTAGCATTAATCATGGAACCATAGATGTAGTCAAGTAGGCTCTTTCCTCACACGAGCCTCATCGACGCGATGATAGATCATGTTTATTTAAATTATCGTGGCACTGATTGCTTGCATCAGCCTGTAACGCAATATATCTAGCTATAGAGGCGCTGGCATTCGACATTCGAGTAGTGATATGATTTTCGTCATCCATGTCAAGAGGTGTCCATTACCGGAATAAGTCGGGAGAGTACTTGTACATGATATATCAACCAATGTCTAGCGTGGATAGCGCAGCTGTAGGGGCTCCTCGTAGCATTTATCTTTTTTATCCATCCTTGGCCGTTTTCTTTCATTTATATGATAGGGGGATTTGTCTATTGTATAAAAATACGGACAAATATTGCGCACTATGACTGCCCATTGTCTTATGTATTATTTAATTAAATTTTTACTCTACAAAGAAAAGACTGCAATCATTTTTAAACTCTAACAGTCACCCACAGGTATGAAGGGCGAAATGAAGGTGCAGGACGATATCGATGTTGAAGCCATCATTCATCTAACATATGATATTACCGACAATAATATCTTGGGGACATCACATAAAATATGGTAGAAATGTTTTTAACTCCAATAAATTGATATTTAAGACATTCCTATTGCTGCTACGCAAGTCATTAGAGATGTGTACATTTGAAAGCAACTTACAAGTGGAATAATATCTGGGCTATGTAATTATTCATGATCAGCGTATGCCGGTGAAATGACAGTCTTGCCTTCTGTTACTGAGATCAGATCAACATCGAATGTGACAAACTATTGGATCTATTGCAATGGCTTTAAAACAAACAAAACCCCAAAGTATTGATAAAAAGAAAGTCAATCGTCTTGCGAATTGTTCTCTTACCTGAAATAGCCTGACTGATGAATGCAAATTTCTCCATCATGTGACTGAGAATATATTCTGACGCGTTGTAATTGAAGGCTTAGCATGTATACTGCAAATGCTGTTGTGTTCTGACAGAGCGTCATACACTGATTTCGTTACCAGTAGTATAGGTAATGATAGCCCTGGAACGGGGCAGCTTCCTCGTAGTTGGCGATTCATTAGTGTAAGTGGGGCGATTCATTAGTCTTGCTGGGGCAGCCAGCAACCATATTTCCAACAGACTAAGTGGGTGGAGCAGCGGGCAGGGCGCGGGGGCGATTCCCCAGCGTATCATTTGTACCCCCTTTTAGTCTAATAAAACAGTAGAGTAATGACGCCCCACAACATACGCGCGAAACAAGCTCAAGCTGACTCTGCTGAAATCCACGCACAGCCCCACCGCCCTACCCACGCTCGAAGGTCGCCCTCGCGGCACTCGAAAAGAAAAATGCCATCGATAGGACGTACAAGAAGGTGTACGCAAGACTGAGAACCATGGTGGACCGTGACCCAGCCCCTCCGCCGACTCCATCCCCCTGACTCTGGTCTGAAGTGGCGAAAGCACCGGCCCCACATCCCCGGACCGCCTCCAGGAAACCACTTCCCCTTCGTTAGGCCAGTCCCAGTTACCCAAACAAGTTTCAGACCAGTCCCCACTCCCCGCCTCAAATTCAGGAGAACCAAGCGGGCCATCAACACCCAACTGCAAGGCTGGGTCATGAAAGTCCCCAAGACTCGCCCCTACGCCCCAGACCTCCTGACCTTCCCAAAAGGCGTGCAACCCCAGGTTCGTAAAGTTCTGGCTGAGGAGCTGAACCAGCTAGGTGGCCTCAAAACCCAGCTTGCAGTCAAAGTAAGTCTCTACAAGACTGACAAAAATGGTGTCACGGAGTACGCAGAGCCAGTCCTACAAACCAAGCAGCAAACGGTTCTAGGTAAAGAAGACAATGACTCCGCGATAGACCCGGCAGGCGCCAAAATCCAGGAGCTGCTTGAGAAGTGGGTTAACCTAGGTTCTGGGTGGATGTTCGAGGCGGTAGAAACCATCTGAATCGAAATCGCTAAGTATCAACCGCTCAAAGGCCTACCTCCTCCTACCGTCAGCACTGGCAAACAAAAGGCCATCATAAACGTTAAGAACATAGACGACTTCTACATCCTATGGTCCCTCAACGCGGCCATCCACCCAGTTGCCCAGAACCCACATCGAGCCTCAAAGTACAGCATCCAGTGGCTCAAGGATAAGCTAGAGGGCTGAGGCGTGTCCTACCCAACTCCGGTCGCCCACCTCGGAAAAATCGAAACCGCTCTGGACAGAGGCCTAAACATATTTGGCTGGGTTGGGAAAGCCGTCATGGTCCAACGCATTAGCAAACATCACGGCAACTGTATAAACCTCATGCTCATCGAGAAAGACGGCCTGTGCCACTACACCGGGATCAAGAACCAAACACGTGGGCCGCAAGTTCTTCTGCGAGCGCTGTCTCCACGGGTACACAACCGAAAAGCTGCTCCTGGCCCACAAGCCAGAGTGTGCGGGCATAGGCCAGACTGCCGTGCGAGTTAACATGCCAGAGGAGGGGAAAAACATCCTAGCCTTTCAGAACTGGCAAAAACAACCTCCGGCCCCCTACGTCATCTACGCAGACTTCGAGGCACTCAGAGTAAAGCTCCCAGGGCCAGCCCTCAATCCAGATAATGAGCGACACCCAGAAGACCCCGGAACACCAGGGCTGTGGGTACGACTACATGGTAGTCCTATGCGACGGGAAGACCTCACCCCCAGTCATCCACAGGGGAAGCGACGCCGTGGAGAAGTTCCTCAAGGCCCTACAGCAAGAGGAGAAAAAGATCAAATCGGTTCTCTCCAAGCCAGTCCCCATGCGGATGACCCGAGACGACCAAAGAGTCCACAAGACCACAACCCAATGCCACGTCTGCAGCAAACCAATCGGAACCGATCGGGTCTGTGACCATTGCCACATAACCGGCAAGTACAGAGGGCCATCCCACAACGCCTGCAACCTAAAGCTTAGGCTGAGTCCCAGAAAACCCCCATCTCCGTGGTCTTCCATAACCTGAGGGGCTATGACTCCCATCTCTTAATGCAGGGCATAAGCAAGGTAGAGGGGGACATCAACTGTATACCCAGAAATATGGAGAAGTACATATCCCTATCCCTAGAACAGCTCCGCTTAATAGGCAGTGCACAGTTCCTCCTGGCCTCCCAGACGCCTTCACCGTGACGTCAGAGTATGAAGCAGACCAGACAAAGCGAGGGCTACTATTGCGCAAGGGAGTCACCGCCTACGAGTTCAAGGACAACTGGGATAAGTTTGATTCTCCCCTTCCGCCCATCCAAGACTTCTACAGCAAGCTCTCAGAGCAGGGCATATCAGCCACAGACTACGCCCACGCGCAAAAGGTCTGGAGCACGTTCGGTTGCAAGAACATGGGCGACTTCCACGACTTCTACCTCCAGACCGGGACGCTCTACTCAAGAGCACAGGGGTAAAGCTCAAACTCCTCACCGACTACAACAAGCACCTCTTCATCAAGAAAGGTCTACGGGGAGGAATAAGCATGGTCTCCCGGCGCCACGTCAAAGCAAACAATCCCTACGTAGGAGACTTTGACCAGCACAAGCCCACAAACTCTATCCAGTACCTAGACGCCAACAACCTCTACGGCTGGGCAAAAGCAAGGCCCTACCATCCTCGAACATTGAATGGGTGGACCGGCAAGAGTCACTCTCCAGAATAGTCCGCACCCACTCCGATGACGCCGAGACCGGGTACATCCTTGAGGTTCACCTAGAGTATCCAGCTGAGCTTCACAACGCCGACAACGACTACCCCCTGGCCCCAGAGCGGCTTTTAGTCCAGAAAAAGTGGCTATCAGACTACCAGCGAAACCTTCTTGACGAGTACAGCGGCATCGGCGTTGAGAAGCTGGTCCCGAACCTGAGGAACAAGTAGAAGTACGTACTCCACTACAGGAACCTCAAACTGTATCTGGCCCTGGGGATGAGGCTGACCAAGATCCACCGCGCCCTATCCTTCACCCAAAGCTCCTGGATGGAACCCTACATCCGGAAGAACACCGAACTCCGCAAGGCCACAACCAGTGACTTCGAGAAGGACCTCTTCAAACTAATGAACAACTCTGTTGTCGGCAAGACCATGGAGAACCTCCGCAAGCGGGTTGACGTGAAGCTGGTCCGCACTACAGACGGCAACAAAATAAGAAAGCTCATTGCCAGCCCCTCTTTCAACCGGGAAAAAATATTTGACAACGACCTGGCCGCCATCCATCCACAAGGTCCACCTAGTTCCAACCGCCCAGTCTACGTGGGGATGTGCATTCTCGACCTGTCCAAGCACCTCATGTACGACTTCTACTACAACACCATGAAGCCCCGGTACGGCCGGGATCTCAACCTACTCTACACCGACACGGGCTCCCTCCTCCTGGAGATCCGCACACCAGACATCTACGCCGACATGAAAAAAGACAGTGACCTATTTGACTCCAGCAACTACAACCCAGCCCACCCACTACACAGCAACGAGAACAAGAAGTTTCTAGGAAAGATTAAGGACCAGTGCGGCGGTGTACCCATCAGAGAGTATGTAGGCCTGCGCCCAAAGATGTACTCTATCCTGATGTCAACCCGGGAGGAAATTAAGAAAGCAAAGTGCTTAAAAAAGGTTGTGGCTAAGAAACACCTGTTCCACGCCCAATACCTTGAATCGCTGTTCGACCAGAAGCGGTTCCACCATGGGATTAACATGCTCCGAAATGACAGCCACAAGATATATGGGCTGCACGTCAACAAGGTGTCCCTCTCCCCCTTTGATACAAAGCGACGGATAGCTCCGGGTGGTGTACACACACTGGCCTACGGGCATACCCAGGCCTACCACCCGGCGTAGACCGCCAGCAGACAGGATGTATCATATTCAACCGTGGGAGTATCCACAACTTCCACCTCCGGCCAGCCACTGATTCCTGCATCACTACTGGACACCTCTCCCTCGCCCTCTGTGATCAGGAGGTCATCCACCTTCTCAATATGCCGGCTTTAGTGAGACTGGGGGTGGCCTTCCTGAGCCGAAAGTGTAAAGGAGTGGTTTACCTAGCCTGAGGGGGTGTGACACCACCTTCTGTGACCAGGGCAGCGGGCGGACGTGGGGGCTTGGTCCGAGAAGGTTTATCTAGCACGCCTTCCTCAGTCTCAACATGAGTCGCCACCCGGTCCTTCCTGCGACTAGGTTCACCGCCCTCAAGCCTCCTCTTCTCACGAAGGCACTTGTGGTTAACCCTTTCGTATCCACAACCCATACATAATTTTAAGTTATTTTTGATGCCCTTCTGGCACTCTGCACAAAGCCGATTTACGATTCCCTGCTTTATCTTAAACATGTGCACTGCACATAGGTCAAACTACAGGGGCATACCACCGGGGTCTCTCTTCCCGAGTAGAATCCAGGGACACTTTCCAGTTGCGGCCATTATTACCGACCTTTTTCTTTTATCTAATTGGTAATACTGTCTGGTGGAAGCTGGGTATCGGGCGGCACCACAAGCAGCTCCTCTTTTACAAAGCCACGGGGCTGTCCCTCTAACAAATAGTATAGTGCAGGCTAACCAGGTTAAGTGACAGAGCGTCCAACCTGGTAAACATTGAGTGACCACACAGGGTCAGTGGCCAGCCGACGGCCTGTCTTGAGGTAGCAAACGCCAACATCAGAAGGAAGCTTTTGCTCTTTGACCCCCAGCGGGCGCCCTGGTACGAATGCAGAGGGCTTCTGTACAACTCGTTTTGCCTATATAGCATATAGTTTTTTTCCCAGTCAACCGGCTCACCTCATTATTTATCACAGAGACTACAGCCTGCAGTCGAGAGACCCACTCAGTCATTTGCTTTCCAGTATCCCTTAACTCTACGGCGTACTGGTGTCCAAAGAGTCGTTCAGCAAGTGTTCGGTTGAAGCGTTCCACTATACCCTGGTCTCGATGGATATTCACATAGCGCACCTGACTGATACTCCATGTTTTGCTAGCAGCTAATTCACTGCTCCCATAAACTCCCGTCCTGGGTGCACTTGAAGTAATTTAGGCCACCCCAGTGGTCCTCGCTTGTATATCCTTTCGAGTGCACCTGTGACCTCTTTAGCCTCCTTTGTAGCCAATGGCTTGGCCGCCTTGTATCGTGAAGCCACATCCACCACAGTTACGGCATACTTGTAAGTCCGGCGCTTCACAACGTCATGAGGAAGAAATAAGAGATAGGCTTGGTGAATGTCATTAGGGACAGCGACATCAAACTTTGGTCTGGCTATGTGTTTGGGCACTGGCAGGTAGATTTGCCATATAGCTTGCCATGTTAGCCACCCCCTGGCAACTTCCTCAGAAACCCTTGCTTCCTTGCTTTCGTTGATAGCTGTAATGCCTTTCCAGTAGCCCTTAGGACTATAGTAGATCTTTTGCATGCGACGATCAATACAAAGTTAAAGCCCAAGTCACCAAAATGACCTACATAGCAAGCCTGTGTGAAACCAGCCCAGTCGCAGCCATACCCAGTATAACGAACGCCACCTCACGACCTTTTTGATCATCTGAGGGCTCGTAGAAGTCTGAAAGCTGGGGCTTGTCAACGGTTTTACCCGTAATCAGGGAGTACTCATGCATAGCCTCGTCCACAACCCAAAAAGTATGCTCGGCATGTTCCTGGCGGCGGAGTTGCTCATTGATGAAGTCTAAGCGCTCAGTTTGCTTCTTGGCCCATGCTGCCTGAGCAGATTGAAGCTGCTCGATTGACATATCATGGCATTAACATTCCGCGTCTACTTGGCCGCTTCGTAATTTAGAGAATAAAAATGTGCTCCCAGAGAATGCAAGGGCGTTAACAAGAGCACCTCCAACAAGTAAAGCAATCGTGGTCATTATTTTAGTATATCATCTGGTAAGATCTCTTGTTTAATTAGCATATCCTTTGTGGGCATAGCTAGTGATACATCGGCAATAGACATAGCCAGGTCGCGTAGGGTGAAATAAAGACGTGGCGCGCCACCACCCAGAGCCATCTTAGCAAGCTTGGCATAACCTATTGATTTTCCGGAAACAACTGCACCATTGTACAGCGCGTTGACGAGGATTTTCCCATCAGTAATTGGTGTTGTCATCTTATTCCATGTAAAACGGGTCCTTTAAATGAGCGTCCCGAGGTGCTGACTACGCTGGCACCCCCCTATGCTCTGCCTGTAACGATACAATGCTAGTCCAAACACCATCACCCCACCGACAATCAAAGGTGATGTCACGCTGTTGGCAAAGACTGAGTCAAACCCATCTCCCCTGCGTGGACCCCGGTCAGCGGGAGGAGGGGTCCAATTTTCGGACTGTAGCACGGACTTAGCTTCCCGCAGCTCTCTCAGAAGTCTATTTTGATTAGCTTTTCGAGCCGCAACGCACTTTCGGCCTGTCTCAACTTTTTAGCGTCTTTTGTAGGTTTGTCCTTTGGCACAGGTTGAGATTGAGGCGCAGGTTGATCACTAGTCACCGCCATTATCTCTTGATTTACGTTTTACATTTTACCTGCCAATTTTGGTTCTCCGATTGACAGCACCCAGGTAAGTTCTCTGCAGCAGGGGTGTCAGACGGCCGTTCCCGGATCGTCGGGGTGCTCGCTCCAATTTGGCCATACTTGGCGGTTGTTAGGGCCGCGGTAAGTGGAGCCAACATCATACCATAGCGATGATAATATTGGCAGTTCTTAGCTCATGCCAAACAAATGAGTCAGTCTCGAGGTCCGTAATCAGAATTGGCTGATTTTCTGGGGGGATTGGAAGAAACATACAAGCAGCGCTAGAAAACAGTTGGAGAACTGACTGCCCCAGAGTCCGCGTCATGCTAGCGCCCAGCCGAGCCTTGTATTCCGCATAGAGCTTTGTGATCTTTTCATGGGACATTGATTCAATCTTTGCAGCCAAGAGGTGCTGATTGCCAGGGTAGTGACGGGCCTGACCCCTAGCTATGACAGCAGCATGCCTATCTCTCTTAGAAGATAAATCTGCACCAGGGGTGCAACGGGGTTTTGCTCGCTCAGAATTTGTGGCCGGCGGGCTAGCCGCATCCTGTTCAATAATGGTATCAGGATCCATGAATATACGTACACACCTTCGAAGTCTAATATATTGCACTGCTCCCCAGACGAAGAAACCTAAATTGGTTACTGAAGCAGCGGCCCAGCACCACCTCAATCGACGGAATATCCAGCGGGTTGATCAGTCACCAGCAGTAGTTTTGCGTTCTTGGTCTTTGCTAGAAGACGGCGTACTGTGGTACGTTCCTCCGTCGTTGGAATTACATCATTCTCTCGTTGTGCGTCTTCAAACGAGTCCCTTTCCTCGGTGTGGAAAAGTGCCATCCAACGGGTCTGTTCACGTAGATGCTTCAGCACAGAGTTGAATTTCCGGGGTGAGGACCTGGACACTTTGCTGCACATGGCGGCCGCTAAAGGACTGTCTTCTTGGTTAGGGCCTTTGTTGCCAAACAGTCATTAATAATGTAGAGGGTAGGCTCGCCCTTAAAGCAGTGGTAGAAAGCCCTCAAGTGGTCATGGAGCCGCGCCTCTGGGTCAACAACGTACACATCTGAATCATCCCACACCCATGACCGCATCTGATAGGCCTTGTTGAAACGTATGATAGGGCAGAGAATTACAATATGCTCGAAGGCGCCGAAGAAGGGCCCTTTAAGTAGGTCGAGAATGCGGTTTTCCAACATCCTGTCTGCCAAAACAATTGCCGAACAGGGACCATCTGGAAATGTCATCAAGCCCTTGTTAGTAGACTGCGTTGACGAACCTGCCAACTTTAATGTTAAGCTGTGCATCCATAACAATATATATATATAGACTTTCAATGCGGCGGCCGCCTCTGCATTATTTGTGATCTTTATTGAATGCGTCACATAGTGACGTTATGGAAATTAGTTCAAAGAGAAAACTTAATAAGGCTTGGCATGGAATATATCGTCCAAGGTACATGCAGGAGTTTAGCTTGTATTTGAGATTGCCGAAATCCTTGATATTTTTGGCATGACCATTGCGTTTGTAAAACGCTAGTATTGAATTATTATTCATTGTTGCAGTAACTATGTGCACTTGATTGGCAGCCACAGGTACGCCAATTGATCAAGACTCTCACTGTGCCTTGGAGGAAATTCGGCGTAGATGCGCGCGCAGTGGGTTGACATGCGCCAATGCACCACTGTAAGAAGACTCTGATTGAGCCGTGCAGAGGGAAGCGGAAGGCATCATCTGGTGACAATCAATGAAACATTGTTCAAATAAGCACAATATGAGAATGCCTTTATTGCTCAGTGGATGTGAATATACCAGCTGTTATTGAGTGTAAAAAGCCACGACAGCGCGAGAGCGATCATTTAGTACTAGTCACATGCGCTTCTAATGCCTCAGATAAACTGGCATGTCACCACAAATAATTGGGCAAGTGCCCCCCAAAAAATCATTGAGTCCGTTGTTATTATTGGTATCAAAAGTTAATGGGCTGATAGCGATTGCGCTTCATATATTGGTCAACGGTAGCTTTTGTCAATCCAAAAAAAGAAACGGTTATTGAAATATTTTGGACTCCGAGTGCTTGTCACTCAAGTAGAGTTGTTCTCAGGAAGCATGAGCAATGACAAACCACGTTTAAGGTGCTACTCGCAAAAGTATTTGTTCCTTTGCAGAAATAACCTAGCGATATCAATTTATAGATCCAGGGACTAATTATGCACGACGGACAAGGCTGTGGCGAAGTAATAGAGGGAATAGCGAACAAAATGTTGGAGGGTCAGCTACACCATGAAACATGACCCTGTTAAAAAACAAAAATCATTATCAGCGGTGCCAAACGCGTTGGCGAAATCCAGAAATATAGACTTGAATTCATTTAATGCGCGTAACTTTTCATCCTACCATAGATATATATGTTTATGTTTATATATATATTTGTATATATATATATATATATATTATATAGAAGATAGATATAGATGTATATATATATATATATATATATATATATATATATATATATATATATATATATATATATATATATATATATATATTATATATACATATTCATGGGAGAAGACAGATGTACCTTAGAAGACTCTTTGACATGCTTGATGCATATAGAACGCGGATAATTTCTGCCGTATGTAAGTAAAATTTGTCTAAATGGAAATTTTTTAGGCAACGGAAATGAGAAATGTGGTATGTTTGCGTGTAAACGATCGAATCGTGATAGAATACGTTAAGTACCATTGCACCCAATAGAGATTGCAGGATTGGTTACAAGGACTTTTAACTTCTTATGTTTTTGGGACACAGCTATGTCTAACTGTGTAAATAATTAAATGTTGAACACATCTGACGATCTAAGTTAATTGATTTTTCAGCTAGTAACTACACCGATAATTGTCACCAAAGCTTCGGCTGTACTTTTAAGCCTAACAAGGTTGAAGCTCTAGTTATATCTCGGTAAACGCGACATGAGTAGGAAATGACATGGAGTGACTGTGTGAATTGATAGGTTATGAAGCAGTCATGATCTACTCGCGTACATTATGACACCTATATCCTTGCACCAATTTTATTTATTAGCAAGATAATCTTTAGATCTGAGGCTAGTCACAAATCAATTAAATGTTTGTTATGCTCCTTTATTGAATGTTCGAGAATGCGCACAGTTATATAAAAGCACCGAAATTCCTGTATGGAACAACAGCATCTGAGTTTGGTTAGGAGTGATAACGATGACATGTGGACATTAAAGCAAACACTAGTTTCATGTATTCACAAACGTGCTTCCAAAACTGCTATAATCCGTCGAATACTTAGTAAGGAACAAAAGTGCCCTTGTGCGAGAATGGATGCTATAATAAAGACATCGATGTGCACTGTGTTAGGAATAGATACATCGAATTAGACAAAGCTAGTTTCACGTATTGACAGAAAAGTAATATTATTCATTTCCTTTGTCTTTCAAGGGATATGAACAATAGCGAGAGAGAGAGAGTGAGTGAGGGAGAGACGGAGAAAAGAGATAATATTATTCGTATACCTTCTTTTTCAAGAGATATGAGCAATAAAGAGAGAGGGGGAGAGAGAGCGAGAGAGAGAGAGAGAGAGAGAGAGAGAGAGAGAGATGAATATTTACCACGATTACATGAGTGCTATCTTTAGCCTATCCTGCTATATCTAGTGTAATTGGAAGATAGATCATGACTGTAACTGTAGCATAGATGCACTATTTTGCTCTACAGAGAATGTCATTCGTCCCGGCACGTTGGATTTTCCAGATTCAATAAAGCATTTCTAACCATAGACGCAGTGTTGGTATCATGGGGTCACAAACGTTGCAAACAGCCTTATGTTACGCTTTATTTACCATTGATTTCTAAAATGACAACAGAAATGCATTACGAATTTTTCAAAGAACTTTCGAGTAAATTTTTAGTGTTTACTCTGTCCATCGACTGTTCTCATTTAACATATATGTGACCATTTTTAAAGACCCAAACGATCTGTATTATTATGATTGTATGATGCTCGATGACGTGTAAAAGCAGGGTAGACGACGGGATGAAATAGTTTAGATTGTGAAATCATTGGCTGTAAATATTGCATATTGAAAGTGTAAATGTGATTCTACGATTACACGTTGCTTCGATGCGGAAAACCCGATGTAATGTTGCTCTTTGTTCATTTGAACGGCCACTCATATACATGTAGAATAAATTTACACAGGATTTGAAGTATTTGGTATAAATCAGTGAACAAACCCAGGTGGCTAGTTGCAAAATATGAGGCAATTATCAAAAGGATATCACATTTGCGAGAAATCACCCCAGTGCATCCGGAATGAGATATAGAGCCTCGTTATATTCAATATAAGTATGTCGTGATGTGATACGAGGCACTACACTATGGCAAGGAAAATGTCTCCACCCCTAACTTTCATCTAGTTTTACCAAACACATTTGTTAATAGTGTTGTGTGGACCTAATTAATGTGTTCTACCATAATAAGGAATCCGGCCATCATATATTATATTTCTGTCAGACCGCTGCGTCCTATTCTAAGAGATAAATGTAACAGTTGGATTTGGAAAAGCCTTGAGTCCTACTTATTGTTCTGGCAGATGATGGACAAATAAGTTTATCAGCCCTAGTTGGGCTGTCGGATTTTATTGGTTGTAAAACCGAGGCACGCTGTTGAGTAAAATGTTTAAAGCAAATACACGGTTTCACGGATAATGGTAGTAGCCGTTCGGTTCAGCGAGAACAGAATAAATGTGCAACTATGCGCAATTCTCCAACAAAATGCCACGCAATTATCTGGCTTCTTCTGACTCCAAAGCTGCACTATCTATATTGCAGCATAATTGTGACTTCAATCTTCTTATAAATTGTAAGCAGATTTATGTAGAATGATTGCTTGCAATTAATTTAACCATCCCATTCAGTACAATGTTTAATGGAGCGGAGACACAATATTTTCAGTGACTAACTTTTGGTCGAAAATACTTGAGCTGGGTCAATTCATTAGCTTAGCATATTTAAATGAACATTTGGGGACACAACATTGTTAGTTCCCCAGCATATCTCCAAAAGCGCGCGGTCATTTCGGTCATTGTTTACGATGCCGTTTAACCTTAAGTGGCAGCGGTTCGTGAAAGCAATTCTTTGCAAATCCAGAAAAATTTCACATGTCGTTCTAAAGCAATAGTAGATCGAGTGTTACTACAGCTTGATTTCTTAAGCAGGAACATGTCAGTGGTGAATGCTGTTGTTTTTTTGAGGTAATGCATTGATACCAAAGCAACGATATCACCAATTTAATGTTAAAAAACACTCATGCATACAGTTACCATTATATCAAATGATGAAAATTCCGTCTTAAAATGATAGCAGTGTTCCGCTGTTATGAACGATTCTGTTTTTTACTAGATGTAACGTAATTAGTAATTTAGACAATGTCCAGTGCTAGCCGGATTTCTGACATAATATTGACAAATATCCATCTCGGCGTGACTGTTAATTAATCAGATTGTGTTTCCTTCATAGCCACTTTATACAGCTCGTTTGCAATTGAAATAGGTCCCCTATGAAAGATGTTCAGATTTCGCAAAGAGATACGGGGAAGATTAACCTTTTGCAGTATTCGGTTTGCAAAGGCCGGTGTAATGATTCGATATTAATCAACAGCTATCATACGTCTATAAAGCGAAGAAACGCGCCTTAAATTACATCCGTGGCTATCAAATCCGGATATAATTTGCCAGCAAATGTGTTGCGTCTCCAGAAATGTCTGTGTTCCGGATACAAGATATATCTCTTGATATGCTTTATGGCACCCGAATGAAACATAGCACGGAACCATTCTATAGTCTCCAGATGAGTTTCAAGGCCAGGTGTCTGGTTATGCTTAGGGGACTACAATGGTCACGCCTGTTTTAATAATACATGACAAGAACCGTGGGAAGCTGCGCATTGGTTTGGTAGCGAGTGATGAATGTGTCCCAAATATAAAAGAAGCAAAACTCGAATATCCAGTTAAACAATTTAACTAAAGTGGTTTAAAATCTTTGTATAATTTTGTTTACGGTCGTTATTAATATTTACCCTAATCGAAGCTCGAAAATTGTCACACCTCGGCTCTATGCCCTTATCTTTTCAATAACAATATTCTATTCATTCATTAGTGGATACATCATGTTCTTTTAAGACGTTTAATCAATCGCAGATAATTCATGATTCCATCTGTGCACGTGAAGGTTAGATTATACTGTGTGTGCTGATAAATGTGTCCATGTATTTCCCTTAACCCGGTTAATGCGTCCCGTATGCGTCTTTTAAGACGTTTAATCAATCGCAGTTAATTCATGATTCCATCTGTGCACGTGAAGGTTAGATTATACTGTGTGTGCTGATAAATGTGTCCATGTATTTCCCATAACCCGGTTAATGCGTCCCGTATGATAAACCATTTTGAACATTCTGGTTATTCGTTAAATACATATGGACTTAAAAAGGGCATCCCGCAATTCGTTATGCTCGATATTAGAATTGCGATAGATATGACGCAATGAACGATAACTATTCTTTTTGTAAACCGAAATATTTGCGGTCCAAGGAGAACGTCTGTAGTTTAACTGAGTTGAGACGGGTCCATGTAGTCGGTTTGTTTATAGTAATAAGAGCCGACTATGAATTTATAATGGCACAATGATATTTTATCAGTAGTATTTACATGCAGAAAAGGTCGTGTGGTCGCATTAAATACGTGGTTTTATCAATGCTCTCGAGTCCGAGAGTCACGTTAAGTATCGCGAGATTGAACGAGAGTAGTTTTGGTGTTTGATCAGCTAATGACACCATACATGCAAATCGAACTATGTTTACAGAAAGGTCGACAAATAATTGATGTGCTTTACTCCATTAAGCACATAAATAATACTAACTCGGGGTGTATCTGAGAGCCAGATACCGTCAGCCTTTTATAATAACAAGACGTCACAGTTTTTCGTTTCCAATGTAAATCGTATTTGTTTAAGAAGGAGAAAAATATCCCAACATTTATTCTCGTTAATATTCGCGTTATCGTTGTAGCGTGGACGGAGACGTTGAACAAACCATAAATGTGTAAGCTGCAAGAATGTGTTCCCGCAATGAACGCGTGATATTAGCAGTATATCGCAGACCTTGGGTCGAGTGTAGGCTTCAATTGAATTACATGCGCTAAAGTGGTAACGGCAACTTACCAGGCACTCTCGCATGCTTCATCGCGGCATCAACGATTCATTTTGTACAAATATATGCGACTCTCATGACAAACTGCGACTTTGATATTGAAGCTGAATATCGTTTAATATATTTCTGATCTAAGTTGGTATGGCTGGTTGACGCAAGTTCCCTAATGTACCGAGTGACTGTTAGATATCATAACATTGTCTGCATTACTTAATAAGGACAATAACACACTGAGGATATCCTGCAGGAATTTGAGCAAAATATTAGCTCCGGCTTTTATATCGGTCAATATTTACAAATGCATATAGAGAAACGGCTGCCACATAGGTCACAAAGCGTTAATAAAATCAAAAGCAAACCAAACATCCAACATGTTAAATGGCATACGAAAAGGCGACTACTTTTACTTTATGAAGCTGTCGCAATAACATGGCGCAGCTGGCAACGCAATATTATCCTGCGATTCGATTGGTGGATTGCACCATATTATGTTGACAGGTTTAACTTATATGACTCCAACTCCGTTTGAATTATTACTGCTGGCTCGATGCTCTCCGACATAATGTACAGATCATATCTTCTCCAGTTATGAGACCATACATTGATGGCGACCGCGATAGTTATCTACATTACTGACATCGTCTCAGTGATGACTTTCGCTTTTAACAAACGCTGTGATTCATCCTGGCTAAAAATAATTAAGTCAAACGCATGCATTAAAATAACGACCGAACGAGCAAAGAATAGCTTTTGACTAGCATTTCCGCATATGTATTGCCCAGCAGATGTACCAATATATCAGTCGTCGGTGAATAGCATATGCGGCTCACTGACTAATGGGTCCCCACTCGTTTATTCTTACAACGACGCTGAAGATTAATGCAGCTTTTGTGATATGTATTCACTAAAGTTTCCTCAACAGCAGACAAATATTAAGCGTGGCCATAGAGGCATAAAATGATAAAGCAGCCTGTACCCGAAGCCTTGGGTTATGTTAACTCTACTAGATATATATACAACACATAACTAGTTTTATTAATCTTACGATCAATCAATCCCGTCAGCTGAATTTAAAAGGACAATCTTTTCAGCAACCTTTGCATCTCAGTGGATGAAGCATTTGTTGCAAGAAAAGGACATATGCCTAGATCGTTAAACTCGGCAATCTCCTGGTGAGAATAAATTGCTTCCAGATCAAACAATCTAGTAAAAATATAAACGTGACAGATAACTCATTCACTCAAATACGTCGACCGACATCTTATAGGCGAAACAAATAAAACGTTTGCCTTTTCTGTCAAGAGCTAAAGAAACACTACGTATTTATTTGCTGTTGTTTGGGGCAACGGCAGAAGTATCAGGTGTAGCTAGTGTTCATGATAACTGATTCACGGTCGGAATGCGCTCCCTCTTCATTGTAACATGATACGTAAAACTGGAGACTGATCTAATGTTAAAATAACATTCATTGTTTGACCTATATATATATATATGTATATATAAATATTTATATATATATATATATATATATATATATATATATATATATATATATATATATATATATATATATATATATATATATATATATATATATATATGTATATATATATATACGGAAATCGAACACCAGACGAATGTGAATATACATGATAGATATACATGACAAGTATACAAGATAAGTAATCAGAGGAATATAAAATGAAAGAAATGGATTCTTATAACGTAACTTGTGAACGGTATTAAGCATAGGTTGATTAAAATAAAATTCATATTTTCCTAATTTCAATTAATTTATAATGAGATAATATGATAAACCATAAAATAACTTTGTTACGGTAAACGTGTACGCGGATGCCGGTCCAAAAAGCCTGTTGAATACCGTAGCTCTCAATGGTGTGAAACATCAAATGCAGAGCATATTTAAGTGTGTAGGGAAGCCATGCATCCTAACAAAGACTAGTTCCAATAAAGGAATGGGCATTGCTTGGAAAATACACAATATCGCCCCATTACTTAATAGGCCACTATTATGTTATCCCTACAATAAACTAAGGTACTGTACAAAAAGCCCTGGTTAATTTTAAATCCTTTTTAACGAAATAGGATATGCTGATGCATATGACGAATAACGCTATTAGGCTAATGGCGTAAAAGGTCTCGGACGGTTGACGTCAAGTACAGCTTATTAAATATTTCAACCTGTAATCCTGTAAAGATAACTGCCGGAAACCATATTTTGTCATAGGTTGTTTGCGTTTTACCTGACTATTGTGAGGTCCCATAAACAAAACAAAATGAAATACATATATTAATATAGTGGCAGATTTGTATCCTCTCAGATTACATTTAAGAGTTGTAAACATGTCGCATCCGCTCTCACGTACTAATCAATTCTTGAGTGTTTGCATCTATCTTGTCTTAACCATATGTACATTGGACTTTGTGGATGCTTGTTTATCGCAATCCATAAACAATTGGGGGCTGTGAATGTAGTATTCAGTCACAAATATAATCCATGATGGACGAATATGATTTAAGAATATCGGCATTCTGCACATATCCGCAAGTATAAATAGGCAAAAAAAGTTGGATTTGGATTTGTACGCATAATAGTATCTTGACCATTTATGGATGACCTTTAGTGGACCAAAAGTATATTTTTGCAATACAAACCGCAAGAAATATGTTTATTGTTATTAATCTTTTTTATTACATCATTTGTGATATGCCGAATTAATGATTACTAATTAATGAGAGCAACATGTACATCGACGTATACGAATGGCAGTAATCGTCGCTATGTATATACATATATATGGATATATATATATATATATATATATACATATAGAGATATATATAGAGAGATATATATATAGATATATATATAGAGATATATATAGATATATATATATACATATATATATATATATGTATATATATATAGATATAGAGGGATATATATCTCTGTATATATATCTCTATGTCTATCTATGCCTCTGTCTATATCTATCTCTATCTCTGAATCTCTATCTATCTGAAAATAGAGAGAGAGAGAGAGAGATCTCTCTAGATCTATAGAGATCTCTATCTCTCTCTATCTCTATCTAGAGAGAGAGATAGAGACAGAGATAGAGATCTATAGATCTATCTCTATATCTCTCTCTAGATCTCTCTATCTCTATATCTCTCTCTATCTATCTCTCTCTCTCTCTATATCTCTATCTATCTCTATATCTATATCTCTATATATCTATATATCTATATATATATATATATATATATCTCTATATATATTATGAGTTCCCACAAAGAATTCGTGAGAGCTAAAGTAGAGACTCTGGTGGTCGTTCTACATGCGTGATGCATTAAGACATTATTCTTTTTGGGACTGAAAACTAGATTTTTTTTCTGTGCGAACGAGGAACTGCGGTTATTAAAGCAGAATGTAACCGAACATATTGAAATGCCAGGTGAGATAACCATACGTCAGCTGGCAATTACTACATGCTTTCATTCAAATGGTCAATCCCAAACCGAAATTAGTCGTAAAACCGATTCTTCAGACAAAACAGAACCTGTTCTTAATTGTGCATTGACTAATTATGTCCTTTTCTTGCAACAAATGCTTCATCCACTGAGATTCAAAGGTTGCTGAAAAGATTGTCCTTTTAAATTCAGCTGACGGGATTGATTGATCGTAAGATTAATAAAACTAGTTATGTGTTGTATATATATCTAGTAGAGTTAACATAACCCAAGGCTTCGGGTACAGGCTGCTTTATCATTTTATGCCTCTATGGCCACGCTTAATATTTGTCTGCTGTTGAGGAAACTTTAGTGAATACATATCACAAAAGCTGCATTAATCTTCAGCGTCGTTGTAAGAATAAACGAGTGGGGACCCATTAGTCAGTGAGCCGCATATGCTATTCACCGACGACTGATATATTGGTACATCTGCTGGGGCAATACATATGCGGAAATGCTAGTCAAAAGCTATTCTTTGCTCGTTCGGTCGTTATTTTAATGCATGCGTTTGACTTAATTATTTGTAGCCACGATGAATATTGATATATCTAACGCCTTCAAATAACAAACGTTAATTTTATGATGATTTTGGCGGACAGTGTAAGCACATTTTGGGTTTGCTGTTGGATGTGTCTGGTCATGGTATTGGAATAGATTAGACGATCCCCAAATATATACACAACAAATAATCTAGAATGTGACCTGTTTTGAAAACAGCATTCAATTTTCATAATAAAGCATTGTAAACATTATAAAAGCGGATAGGAATATTGCTACAATTCGTCACTGCAATGAGGCTATGTGATGTTGCCTGGGATATCGCATTTCTAGAAAGGGACCGTATAATCGATCGGAACTCCAGACGTCGTTGCACGCAAATAACGGAAAGGTACAAGTTCACATATGATCATAATTTTAGAATGAACTAAAACCAATCCTAAAAGCGGCAAATTAAGCCACTTGTTAGCGATTCAATGCGATATCGATCAGTTTGTGAAACAATTTTACTAATACGTTATTTAGCTTAGAGCCTCATGTGCCTTGCGAACAGGAGAGATGACATTGCATAAAAATAATGTAGCATCATACCGTAATGGCGATTGGCACGGATACATACTTTGTAATAACTGTTAACATGCTCTGATGGTTATGTCCATCGTCGTTCTATTGTCGAATCAGACCCTATAAAATGAGCTAGGTACCATATAACAATTGTGACTGTGGTTTTCAGCGCGATATGATAATAAAATGATCGCGATGGTGACAATGTCGCTAATTGGATTTATTCTCTATTGTCAGTGTGATTTGTTTTGCAATTATAAGTGCAATCATAGGTTATGCATAATGCATTGAACATTCATGTCTTGTTTCTAGAGGCAAATGGCTTTTTGTCGACGACTTTAGCATTTCGTAAGACTTGAGACATCCCCAGGCGAGAATCAATCAACTGCAACTGCCTTGGTAGCAGGACATCACCTTCGAGCCGACGCGGAAATTTTACTAAGGCGAGCCGCAGAAGCAGCGGAAACGCAAGAGCTTTTATATCCATCTGGTGGTGATTTAGATTATTTATAGGGTATTAACTTCAGCTTGGTTATTCTAATTATATTTAGCAGTATACGCATGCTACAACCAATACGTTATATTTTTTCAATGTATGGGGTTGTTGTGAATATGTAAACACCTACAGTTACTTTTGTTTTCTGGACTTAGGCCGCCTGACATTTTTACTTGTCCGAACAGCGCCAGTCTTGTATCGTGCATCAATTGTTATAAATAACATTATAGGGAAAGATGCATGATGCATAGGGCAGAGTGGAGTTGCTGCACGTAGATGCACAATATAGACAGTGGTTATGCATCTTGTCCTAATTGACGCTGCTTAGATAATAATATCTTCATTGATGAAGCAGTTGGTTTACTCGAATCCGCCGTATTGCCGTCTACCCAAATGCAATATTGCCAATCTAAGGACACCTTTGCAAACTATATGCATACGTTATCTGATGCGTCGATATTTGCGTTTGAATATCAGTGGATTGCGGTTGTAGACATGATGTCAGACATTTGAATGAATGTTGTCGAATGCAAGTACGCGACCTTCAATTCAGTCTCCTCACAACCATCATTTGGTAATGTTTGCCATGGATTTTGATATCTTCATTAGATAAAATGCTGAAGGCACGAGGGCAGTACTAGCATAACATAATTGTACTTTTGCTCGAGGCTGTTTTAGTAATGTGTGTGAACGTAAGATAATGTGTGGTATCTTTCGTACCAGCTCTGCAATAATTGAGGAAACAACATAGCATTGAAATAAAATAGAATTTGCGATATATTTGACTATTGAAACTTGACGATTAGCTGTCTAAACTAAGTATGCCCCTAAGTATGTCCGTATACAGGGTGGTAGTTAAAAAAGGTCATATAGTGATACGCCTCGAAGTAATTTTGAGTATTATTTCAGCGTGAAGAGCGGGACATATGCGGCATCTATCCGATAAGATTGTCAAATCAACACCGAGTATGGAACTAATTAGTTTTCTCAAAATAATCCTCAATACATTCGCATCAATACTTTGTAAAAATACATAATCGACAATGGTTGTCAAGCACTGCGCTTAAAATAATTCGAGCTAAGATGAAATGTATTAGGAGCATTAATCATGCATTTGGCCAATTCGAGGTGATTGTGTAGGGAGGGGAGGTGTTGGCAATGACAAAGATCGGTACATTTCTGATTTTTCGCGAAACATTTTGCAAATAATATATAATCAATCAGATATCAGCCAAATCAGGGGTAAAAAGGCTAACGGGGTAATGAGGATAGTCTCCCCCCGATTATTGCATCCATCATTTAATGTAAATCGTTGGTTAGTTGAGTCACACACTCTGCTTTCAACCCTTTTTTTCGTCTGAAAACACCATCACTGAACTAGTAATGTACCGTTAACATTCAAGCATTTTGGATTAGCTGATTTATTGATGAAAATGTGATGTTTTTGTGATTGTTTTGATATTGTGATTGTTTTCCTTACATATTCACGCGATGCTCTTTTGTCGAAGTTTTAAATATGTGTTTTGCGGCTCAGTTGAATGCTGACACATTCCTATATTGACCTATATTCATCCACGTTTCGGAGGTGAGTTCGTTCAAAGACAATTGTATCTGTTCATGAAGGGCAATAAAAGATCATCCGATCATATAAGGTGTTTTAATAAGTAAGGGGATCGCCCTGACTCGTTTATCGAGTATTTCTGTAAACCTTGATGGAAAATTTTAATAAGTCAAATATACGCAACACAGATATCGGTCATGGCTTTATGTTAAGTTTAATCAATTAAATCGCACATATGGTAAAGGTTTTGGCTCTTTCACCCCTGCAAAGATACTACCACAGTCCCTGAACGAATCAACCCATTCTAACCCTGTCACGACCCCGCCCTAATCCCCCCTATGTCCCCACCTTTCACATCGACCCTGTTAATCAAACCTTACCCAAGTATCTCTATAGAGCTAAAGAACTCTAACCCCCGCGGTTGATTCAACACAAATCCACAATGATTCCCAAAGATCTTTGGTAAAATGCTACTTGTAATTAGGATCATTCATTAGCAGTTTATTGACTTTGGCTTTAGGTCTTTGACTATGGACCTGTCAAGGCAGCGTTGGTTGCATCTGGAGCTTTTACAGTTCCTGGTTTATGACATAAAACAGTGGCAGTATTATGTAAGATGCTGTCGTCAGTGGGGTGCACTCAAAACATCTTCTGCGCCAGCAATACTTGGCCTGTTGGATAAATTGCACTTTGAAACTACAAATCTGGTAATATTGATGGTTATGATGTGTGATTGATGCAATTGAAGTTATATTGTTGGATACTGATAACTCGCATTTGTACAATCGTAGTTGTTTCTAGTTATCAATGAGGTATGAAGCAAACACTATGCACTGCATATATTATTGCTATTCAGGGCTTTTATAAGCTCGATTGCTATAACTCCAATGCTCGTCTGTGGTACGACTTTAATTATTTGTTGATATTTCAATGACCAAAATGCTAGTAGCAACCGACATCCATGTTTACAGGACATTCCCCAAACGACATAATTGTTAGATAAAATAGCTGCATGGACACGGTCATGCTAAACGGAACAGAACATGCGTATGGTTCATTAAATAGGTTTTATACGTTGCCAGCGTAGCCATGATTTATATGCCTGCATCCGTATTCCAACGCTCAATGCAAAATGATTACTTTGCGGTTTCAGGCATGCAATTTGTTTTGCACTTGATGTACAAAAAGCCAACGTGATAGATCACCACAATTGTCATTAATCAACCGAGAATGAGCGAATAATTTTGTTTCCTGTTAGAAACCCATGAAACATTAAATATTAATAGCAAGTATTGTATCGTCACGTGTCACCTATAACTGTGCATTGTTCATAGAGATTCGTGCTTTGTACTAATGGGTAACGTTAATAGCGTTGAGTTAGCGGTTTACGGGCATTCAACATGTTTTGCACCTTATGCGGAACGAGACAATATGCAGAAAATAGTTGCTATTAATCAACCGCGCTTTGAACGCCATCATTATCGACCTGTTAGAAACCCGCAGATATTCATCGCAAGCATTAATGATGCCACGCCTCATTACTGATTGTGCGTTATTTATTGAGACCCGGGCCTCATACTATTGGGTGAGTTAATAGCTTTGAGTAAGCGATTCAAGAACACCGCTCATTCGTGTTAATTGTATGTACGCACGAACAATTGCCCAATAATTCAAGAACTCTTACCAACGCTCTGTGCAGAAAAAACTTAATTACGAACAATAAAAGTAGAGTCTTACTATTTCTTTTTGCTTCTTTCGGAGTCCATACTGCCGCATAAGCGAATATTTACCACAAAATATCACAGACTCTGCTTGAATAACGCAATTATAATATTTACTCTTATTTTGAATTACCAAAGATTGCTGCACGGCATTCCCGAGCGTCATTTCTCCTCTAAAGACACACATATTCTTGAAAACATCGTTTATCTCTACGCATGCACGTCACAGGACATTAATCGCCCTCTAAAATATTATGCAGAGTTTAATGCTCATACGACGACATGCAGGAATGTTTTAACATATATAATCAACCTAATATTCGTGAGGGGCTACAATCTATGACCTACCGGCGTACATTTCTACTGGTAATGTTACAAAAGACTTTTTTGATGAATGTGATACAAGTCCCTTTGATAGATTTGATTACAATAAGTTTTTATCAGAAACATCAACGGGAATAAATTATGTCCTACGATGCTTCAGCAGTACACTGAAATAACTCGTAGACTCTCATTGCGGTATAAAATGACGTCGTTGATGCGATACGTGAAGCTTAGGGTCGTAATTTGTGACACGTTCCATTTTTACTACGAGGATGCTAATTTTGACATTGGATGTGTTATTTGCACTAAAAAATAGATTTTATTTGAGCTGAGGGGTTTATATCATCTGACAACAGTTGCGAAAAAGGTTAAATGTTTCATGTGCGGCGTTATCGTTAATGGCTTACTAATGGCACAGGCAGACACCTGTAGTTCATCCAATCATATTGGAAATTTGACTTACATACATATAATAGATGGGGAGCAGGCCCACTCCCATACATCCATATGTTAGGCTGTCGTAGCTATGGGCTGTGACAGAGTTAGGTTACGAATGTTTCTTGTTCTTTTAGTTTGAAGCGAGATTAGAGTTAATATCAGTCATGGTAGATATAAATATGTTTTATGTTGGCTTAAATTATGGTATCTGAAAGGCTGAACTGTCGGTATGACGTCGTTGAGACTTAGATCGACGTCTAGTAAATATCAGTGATAACTAACCATTACCTTCACATACGACCCTCTCGACTCATACGTTTTGATACATTTAAATGCAAATGGCACGTAACGAATGCAGCTGAATACCTTACTTATGATGATGATAATAGTCGATACTTATTGCACATTATAGAATGGCAGCAATAAGAACATAAAAAGAACAAATAAAGTTTATGGCAAACGATTAGATGGATTACAAATTATCATGTTATACTTGCTAGTATGGTTCCCCGCATTTATACATTAATATTGTTTTCCGAGCAAACGTATCATCGGGGCATTCTTTAATTTGTTGATAATTTTATTATCACTGCGGATAGTAAGATCGAAAATACAATAAAATAAATAAGTAGTGATCGGTTTTGGTAATCACGTATAAAGAGACACACATTGAAAATATATGCTTATGAAAATATCGATGATAACATTTTTAAAGAAAGCAAAGCAGCCTTAGCAACTACCATCAGCTTTACTTTTAACTTTTTCAAATGATTAATTGTGCAAAATCAGGTGTCTGTGGATTTACAGTTACCCTACTAAATCGATTAAGTAGCCTATTCACCATATATTGTGTCATTTTATCTAGGGACGAGCGAAAGACTGATTTCAATTACATTTTGAATTTTCCAGTGCGGGTCCCTTTTCATTTTATAATGCGATCCTATCTACTTCCGTCACATCAAGTAACGACCAGAGATGTCTGAAATATATTGTGTCATTGTGTTAACATAGCACTGGAAAATATACCGATCTACTCGGCGCCGTACAAACAGAATCTTTGTTTTGTTTCTATAACGATGTTTAGCCTAACAGCACAGTGAGTTGCTCGTACAACAACAAGCCATACATCCATCCGCTAAAAGCAGTGCAGTTCTATGTTGATTACCTCGAATGCTATAGAAAAGCATAATCATGCATGTATCATTCGATAATGGACAAATTACAATTAATGCAGCCACTTGCCGTCGATGCAGATGTCATTAGTTAACTATTCTATGCTGTGAATCAATTTGACATCATTTTAATAAATAAATCGAAAAATATATGCTTGATTCCAAGGTATTTGATGTGGTGTTTCACAGAAACGGAATAGCACCATCATTCAAGTAAACCTTCTGGGCAAATACTTGTCCAATCCGCATGGAAAACAATGCCACAGGTCGGGAAATATTGATACACCGTTTGGTTTGATTAACTTCCTTGTGATTGTGAATACAGTTTAGACATAAGCATGCTGTGCAATTTGCAATGCCTCGAAAACAGCACACAGACATCGAGCACACACCCTCACAATATTGATAAGCCGGTTGAAGGCAATCGACTTTATGTTGATTCACAAACTGATTGATTGTTTTGGCGAAGAATGGTAGGACATCGAAGTCAGGTACATGCATAAATAAATGTTATTTTTATCTCCCCATAATGGATCACATTGATGATTGCACCATTGATGAGTAAATTGGTTCGTGTTATGTTCACACCAAATAAAATGTAGCAAACTGACTTATTGAAAACACACTGCTCACCACAAACTGCTCATATTTTCCAAACACCTCATTGTATTACGCCGCCACGCGGTGAGCAATTAAACGAATCATTGTCATTTCAAGGGTGTGACACGAGTCTGCTCGATTAAGCTATTTTGAGCATACTATGTTTATTTAAATGAGCGCTATTAGCTGGTGATTGTACAGTCAACTTCGATTATTACATTTTCGTGGTATTGTTAAAATTCCCACAGACAGATGGATAATTGTCTTAAAAGCACATCTTAAACGCACTTTGTATTCATTTATCGATGATTATCCAAATTATCTATGGGCCTTAGATACAGTTGATGTTAAGACCAGACTGGCGAACGTATTCTGTGGCAGTGCATGCTAAATGCTTTATGTAAATTCGCAAGATTTACAGAAGAATAACTCTCTGATTCAATGTCAAAGGGAGTGTGAAAGTATAACGAAATCGAATATCAATTTACTGTAAACGTGCGTTAATCTGTTCTATCAGCATAAATCTTAAACGTGTAGTCAGTGCGAATCGGCCCTAGAGTCATGGTACAATAATCCGCCATTTTAAGTGGAGATTTTTGCTCGCGAGTGACCAGTCAGGTTAAAACGCCTTGGGATCCAAACCATGACGTATATGTTGTAAGGTGACTACAAAACCACGGAATGTAGCAGCCCTTGAAATTCAAGCAGGAGCAGCAGTGGATTCACTTAATGTACGCATGTACGTTAATGTTAATTACTGTAGCGTTACACTTAATATCGTACACATGCGAATTACTGAAGCGCTAGGTTACATCTAACAGTTGTATCAATCATCTAACGCAGTGCATAAGACCAAATGATTTCATCTTATGCGGACGAGTATATCCCGGGACGCATGCATGGTCATATAAATACGGCTTATTTGACAAACACTCTCGTGGTGAGGCAGTCTTTTCATGATAACGAACGACTATAACGCAGTACACCGATAATTCGTGATACATATGTCGTCTTATATTGTGAATCAACTCTCAATGTTTAAGAACAAGTATACGGTCGATGTGTATCAGTTCAAAGTTCACCACACACACACACACAACACACATATATATATATAGTATATAGATGTATATAGTTCTTATATATAGTGATATATATATGATATATATATATATATATATATATATATATATATATATATATATATATATATATATATATATATATATATATTTCATATATATATATTATCTATCTATATATCTATCAAAGAATTATAGCATTTATATATGTATATATCTGTATATGGATTGGATTATTTTCATGAATATCGGCAGTCGTAGGTAAAGCTCTCTTATTCTGTTAATGAAAGTCACCACAGTCTCATCTTGGTGCTGCCTGCAACTTCGAAGTTTGAAAAGGTCAAACGCATTTCTTTTATTATGTGTTACAAAATGAAGATTAGTAATTCATTGAACTACGGCCCCGTAATCATTGCATCGCATGCATTAGCGTTAAAAATCCACTCGGAAGAAATGATGAAGCCATTTTTCCTCAGTTGGACGCTAGGAGCAGGTTGTATGACTTCACGCTTGTTGCCAGGCTTCTTAGAGAATTTGACAGCGAGCGAGTGAGCGAAGCAAAAAGCGATGTTTTTTGGTTTTATGATTACATCGGGTTTACATGAAGCCATGTCGTATTCTGAAGAAGATTACGTGCCCCGTTACCTGACACTGGGGTCAATTATGTCCATGGCTATGTATTTCAGCAAATACGCAATGCCATAGAATATACGTTGGATTACTTGTCAATATGATACTAAGTCTGCCATATGACGTGAGTAGTGACAACAATTGTCCAGAATGAAATACGACCGACTGCATGTTGATACATGCTTCCATAAAGCATTGATCATTATAATCAGTTTAACATGTAATATGTTTTTGTGGCACATTCTTTCATAAGGCTCACTGATGAGTACTATCAGATTCGTCGGAAATCGTGATTTCATGCACGTAAAAAAATACGTAACGGTCGTAGGAGGTGCTTGTATCTGATGCAATATTTGCATCATTAACCGACTTGGACACATTATCGGCAATTATTTGGATATATCTACAGCTAGACCCATCCTTCAGACTAACGCGTTATCGTGCCCCGTAAAATATGTCTCCCCGAATAGTTTGAAGGTTTTTGCAACGTACTGCGTTGACGGTACTTAGAAAATTTTAGTACCTATTTTCTGCATTTTTGCAAGACACCGTATTACTTGAAGATAAACCAGCAAGATTTTAGCACCTACCCCTTGTGCAGGTTTGTACAATGGAATGTAACATTTAAACCTGGTCAGTGCTTGAAGGGAGCAACGTGTATGCTGCTGCCGATAAGAGGAGAAAAGGGAGGAGAGGCAAAAATGGGGAGTAGAGAGAGGAGAAGATGAGAGAGAGGAGAGAGAGAGAGAGAGAGATAGATATATATAGAGATCAGAGAGAGAGAGAGAGAGGGATATTAGAGAGATTTATATATATAGCTTGGCAGATATCTATGCTAGATATATAGCAGTATAGGATATATACATGACTCTCTATAGAAGACAGGGAGGATATATATTGATATAGATATATATAGCAATACATTAAGATAAAGTATATATGTATTTATCTTTCATAATGTAGTTGGGTTCTGCAGGAGAGAGACCTTTCTCTATAAATGACTTCATATATATAGAGAAGATAGATGTATATGAGAATTTGATATATGTGAAGAGATGCATTTATATGTAGATATATATATAATATGAAGATATAGTATAAATATATAGAGATATTTTGAGATACATATTATATTTGAATACAGAACTATATGTCGATATATAAAAATAGATACATGTATATATATAGATAATATAGTCGTCTGTATTGTAATGTAGATGTATATAGATTTAGTTGGTATAGATATATACATGAGGTTTATGTGATAGATATACAAGTATAGATATTAGGGATACCTATCTACATATAGAGGGGAGAGAGAGATACATATATATATATATAGATATATTAATATAGGATACATATTATACAGAGAAGATATGAGAGATATATAGAGAGGAGATAATATGCATATATATATATTATATAGATGATATATATATCTATATTCCTGTATATATATGTTTATATACATATATATATATATACTATGTATATATACATATATGGATTTATATTTTCAGGAATACATGTAGTATAGGTATTCTCTTTTTGTTAATGAAAGTCACCACAGTAATTTCTTGGTGCTGCCTGCAATGTCGAAGTTTGAAAGGTCAAACGCATTTCTTATTATGTGTTACAAAAATGAAGATTAGTAATTCATTGAACTACGGCCCCGTAATCATTGCATCGGCATGCATTAGCGTTAAAAAATCCACTCGGAAGAAATGATGAAGCCATTTTTCCTCAGTTGGACGCTAGGAGCAGGTTGTATGACTTCACGCTTGTTGCCAGGCTTCTTAGAGAATTTGACAGCGAGCGAGTGAGCGAAGCAAAAAGCGATGTTTTGGTTTTATGATTACATCGGGTTTACATGAAGCCATGTCGTATTCTGAAGAAGATTACGTGCCCCGTTACCTGACACTGGGGTCAATTATGTCCATGGCTATGTATTTCAGCAAATACGCAATGCCATAGATATACGTTGGATTACTTGTCAATATGATACTAAGTCTGCCATATGACGTGAGTAGTGACAACAATTGTCCAGAATGAAATACGACCGACTGCATGTTGATACATGCTTCCATAAAGCATTGATCATTATAATCAGTTTAAACATGTAATATGTTTTATGTGGCACATTCTTTCATAAGGCTCACTGATGAGTACTATCAGATTCGTCGGAAATCGTGATTTCATGCACGTAAAAAAATACGTAACGGTCGTAGGAGGTGCTTGTATCTGATGCAATATTTGCATCATTAACCGACTTGGACACATTATCGGCAATTATTTGGATATATCTACAGCTAGACCCATCCTTCAGACTAACGCGTTATCGTGCCCGTAAAATATGTCTCCCGAATAGTTTGAAGGTTTTTGCAACGTACGGTGTCTACATCGATATGTGAGCAATATTTTTGCTGTACTAACAGTCCTTGTAATACCTAGTGACAGAATGTGGAGAACTACTTCCCAGCACATGTGCTTCGTTGGAGTACTTAATAATTTTTTCTTAGACACCGTATTACTTGAAGAATAGCAATAGATTTTAGCACCTACCCCTTGTGCATGTTTGCAATGAAAACATTTAAAACCTTGTCAGTGCTTGAATTTGCAACGTTTCTCCTATAATAGTAAAAGTTAATTATAGCAAAAAGTAATATATATTATATATCTAATTAGATAGAGATATATAGATCTCTATCTAGATATAGTAGATAGATAGAGATATCTCTATATCTCTAGAGAGAGAGGAGCCATAGAGAGATATATATATCTATATATATATATATAGAGATAGAACTACACTAAATCTATAGGGGATACATATAGGTATCTAGATATATGTATATATATATATATATATAGATAGATATACATATGCAGCATATCTATTTATTTCTATATATATATATATAACCATATATATATCTATATAAATATATATTATATATTTATATATATCTATAAATATATATTATACATATGCAAGGGTCTGTAAAATATATATATATATGTCTCTATATTAATATATGGGCGATTTTTATATAATATAACAAAGCTATATATGTATATATATAGATATCACATGTATATTGCTCTCTAATATAATTTTGTATATATATGGATCTATTTTTTATGTATATATATATATACATTTTTATGTATATATAGACATGTATATATATATTCTTAGATCTTGCATACATATATATATATATATATCTATATATACATATACATATTTATCTCATATATATATCTCATATATATACATATATATGTATATATATGTATATATTTTTGTGTATATATGTATATACATATATATATTATATATAATTGTATGTATATATATGTATATATACATCCACATGTATATATATGTTTATATATATATCCACATGTATATATATATATATATGCATTTTTATGTATGTATATATACATATATATATTTATTTATGTATGTATATATATGTATCTATAGATATCTATATTTTATGTATATATATATATGTATGTATATTTATATGTATATATAAAAATGTACATCTATATATATATATATATATCTCTCTATCTATATATATATCTATATATGTATATATATCTACCCTATATATCTGCATCTCTATATATAATATATATATATATATATATATATATATATAAATGTTGATATATTAGCACGTACTCGACCTTTAGTGGACAAATCGCCAACCTTTCGTTGACTTGAGTCCACGAAAGGATAAACTGCTATGTCCATATAAAGTCAATGCATTTATTCTTTCAAAATGTTTGCAAGTATTTTTTTCCTTCATAATAACTCTCATTATATATATATATATATATATATATATATATATATATATATATATATATATGTATATATATATATATTTATATATATATATATATATATATATATATATATATATATATATATGTATGTATATATATATATATATATAGATATTATTCAGTGCGCAGTTCCTAAATGACGCACCATACGGCTTGATTTGGCAAGATACGGTCTGCGCGCAGTATTGCGATGGAACTACCCGACTCATGCATGCTGGATAAAACATACACTGATTATATGATACTTACCATAGCTCATTTCTTAATATAAATGCTATAAATGTTTGCAGGTAAATTCTGCAACAAAATGACAATTCACATGCGTGACGTATATTAGAGTCTGTGGTACTGTTCATCTGTTAATTTCATAATTATCACTTTTCCTGGGTTAAAAATCCTATTTCACATTTTACAATAAACATTACGTTTCTAAGGCCACTTCCACTTTAGTTGAAATTGTCTTTCTCGACCACTACTTTAATACGAAGCAATGTACATTCGCTTTTAAATAGCTGCTGAGTCTGCAATATGAACTTAGCCGTGAAAACAATTGTCCAGAAAAGCAATACAGCCGACTTAATGCTGATATCGTAACCAGCAAACATAAACATGCATACATATATTAAATTACCTACAAAGCCTTAGTCACACTATACCGGGTAGCGGTCAAGAGTTGAAAACAAATATCAGAGCACCACTGAAGTCGAAAGGCTACTGTGCTGTGAGGTAAATTCGCGTTGGGTCTTTGTACTTATATGATTACCGTCACGAAAGGCTTGTGGAATATATAATTCGGTCCCATTACCTAATGGAGCGCCATTTGTATAATCTAACAAAAGCTGTCCAATGTAACAGCATATTCTCAGTTTTGTTTGTCCTTGACATTTTGTAGAATGGAAGTTATAACCAACTGTAGTCACAAAGAATGCGCCAAAGTCTCAAATGAGATAGAATATTAGAATTAGGTACATAGTTATGACCCGAATGTCAGGCTCAGCTGACTGAGCATTAGTCGTCTGCTTGTGTGACCCAACATCAAACATTAAACTGAGAATATGGCGAATAGGGCCCAATATAACTCACACACACAAGAAAACCGAATAATAAGGAACTGTTAACTGATGAGCACAAACGGTATTAATTTTATATCTACTGTTCTAGCGAATGTTTATTGATGATGCTTACATTTCCATTTCAGCGATGTATGGTTCGCGTTTCTGCTACAGCCTCCTGTCAAATATTGCGCTGTTAGTTATTTCGCATCAGAGTGTTATAATAACCTATCTATAAAAATAACTAACCAAGGTTTTAATGCTCAGGTAACTAGGTTAGCCAAAACGATTGTGCTCTGTATCGGCACATTCCATGGTTGATCGCAAGTAACTGATAATATGTCACATTTATTGCCCTGCGACTTTTATCGTAGCTTCTGGAGCAGACTCAATACTCTGTTGGTTACTTTTCCATGTGACTTAGTAGCAAAGTATTTGGATATGACCCTTTTATGTTCCTCATAAGCGAAAAGTGTGATTTTGCGAGATATTCTGATCGTCGGTGCTTTCCGTCCAAAATCACACCGAATGGTTTGCAGAATTTTTGTATTTGTCCCATTTTGTCATAAAACCTCGCATTTGATATGTAAGAAGAAACAAATTGAGGTGCAACCAATCGAAATGTTATTATGATTTATTTTCTTATCATGGTGCCAATTATGATCTTATAAAAAATGGCAAATTTATTGTAAAGTTTTTTGTAAATTACTGGCTTCATCAGGAAAATTATATTGGAAAAAAATTGTTACGTTCTTTTACTGACTGAATGGTAACATCTAGATATCACCTCATCAGTAAGTTTGGTTATTTATCACATCGTGTCTATTGTTATTCCGCCAGCACTTGCTGTCGCCATATATCACACGACAAATGGTTGTTGCATCGCAGGTGTGTTGCTTATCAATAAAATAACATACAGCTATTATGATCCCATGTTATTTGTCGTCCATCTTTAATGGTCATAAATACGCTATTGTAGTCTACTTAAAGGTGTTCAGCAGCGCGTCTGGTCCAATTTAAATCCGACAAAAAAATCGCTATAAATAAGACAGACCGCAAAAATTGTATTGTCCTTCTTTAACTGCAATACACATACAGTATAAACCCCCGTTATGCGACACAGACTCCGGCAAATAATTACATTGTTAGAGTCTATTAAATTATTATATATCAGTTTATTCGAAATATTATGGGTTAAAAATTTGTCACAGTTAGGTAATGTATCCGTTATCATTTTGCTAACAATAAATTAAGAAAGTGACATTACCATCTACAAGTGTATAGCTGCTTTACAAATAATATATAAGTTTGAACTCCTATTAAGTTGTTCACTTTTACACCGTGATAATCAAATATATATAATGTGAACATACCTCTTTATTCTATTCAATGAGAATGTAATCTGTGGGAAATCATCTATTATCAATTTGCCAAAATTCTTTTACGCTTCTGTTACTATACGACCCGGCGAAAGCTGTACATCTACCTTCGTATGTATTTTTATATATATATACATATATATATATATATATATATATATATATATATATATTTATATATATATATATATATATATATTTATACATATTTATATTGCCGTACCATGAGCAGGTTGTTGTCAGGTATTCTGTCATGTATGTCTATTATGTTGTCAGGTTTTCTGTGATGTCTATTATATGCGGCTGTTGTTATATTCAGCGCTGGCATTCCGTCGACTAAGCTAGTTTATTCATCCTCCTATCCAAGCCCACGCTACTCTCTGTACTAAGATACAGTCGCCTTTGTTGTCAGATATGCAGACTTTATGTTGTCAGTTGAGCTGTTAGACATGACCAATCAAGTTGGCTATTCACCACACTAAGATACTGCACCAGACTCACTTTTGTTGGCATTGTGACCATGGCTAGCTATCAATTTGTGCTAGCATTAAAACAAATGCCGATTGCCATTAAAAATTAGAGAAAATTAGCGTTGATCGATTTGCCATTAGGGTGGCCAAATTGATTATTAAGGTGCACCACTATTAATCGGGCCAGTGTTCCCATATTCGTTTGGAGACCGGATTTACAGACGTACTATATGACATCCATTCACATTTGTTGACAATATGTGTAATATATGTAGATAACAGTAATCGTTTAGTAATCATGACCAATAGTGCTTTATTTTAGCGTACTTCAATGCCGTAATATATGTGGACCGATTTCCCATTCGAAACGTTTCGCCATCGCATGCTGGTGAAAGAGCATATTAACAAATCACATGAGAGACAGTTTATGTGATAGACTTCCTTGAGAGGAAATAGCAACGACATATCACCACTTCTATAATCCGCCGAGGCAATTATGGGACTATTAGAGGATGACAAGCAGATTGTTGCATTTAGACGAAGACTTATGTTTGTGCCATGAAAGTTCCGCAGCCCTTTAACTATCATATACTAACATTAAGAAAACAATGCTGGTACACCAACGTGGCATTGTCACTACAAGTAGAATAATAATATCAATAAGGTCCTGTCCCGTCGATGAGTATTATTTACCTTCATTCAGAAAACGCATGACCTTCTAAGGACATGTTCGGTTGTTGCTTATCAGAGACTTTAATTACGGACTACAACTAACTCTGCTATAGCTCGCATGACACGCGAACACAAACGAACGCTATTAACAAATATATTGCGACTTGGAATCATATCAGCTGCTCTATTAACATAGACACAACCATATACACACCGATATATGTCGTTAAGGTAATATGACAAAATGTTGTTGCGAGTGTAAAAACTCCTGTACATAAACCACTAGCTGTTTTGCCTATGGTATAAGATTAAAAAAGATCACTGTCATTATTTTGCCAACAAATAGCACTGCACATGATTTAAGCAACACCTCAGTAAATATATTATCGTTTAGCTGCGTCTGTGGAAAGCCTAAGATACAAAAACTGCAATTCACTACTGTGGGGTTATTATTTTTATTATTATTTCCTTATTTCAGACACAACAACAAAGTATAGCTTTAAATGCGGTCCATAGCAACTAGAAATCTAAACTTATATTTACACATATATACAAACATACATAGAAATAAAAAAGATGGCCTAGCATGAATTATTAGGTCACATCATTGAAGTGAACATGGAGTGATCTCATCCAGTGAGTTCTTAATCTTGATTTCCATTTAATATCAGATTTAAGAACTGATTGTACAATTGTGTTGGGTGATATATCAGCCCTTAGCATAAAACTGAAAATGAGATTTCTAATTATAGCATGGGAGCTACGTACATTACTATAGGCAAACATTCCACTAGCACCACAGTGGCGAGGCAGTCTCAGAAACATCCTAAATGCATTATTATAAGCAGTATGTAATTTAGTGATAGCAGATTTTCTGTAGTTCCACCAGAGCTGACATGTATAAAAAGAAGAACAATAAGAGTGAAACAGAGCAATTTTTACATTGTTTGAGCACATATGAAATTTACGCGCAAGCAAATTTCCTTGTGCATACAATAGGGTTATATTACGTCCTAGTATGATTTATGCAACACTGTTACAATAACTATTTATAATGATCTCATGTGAAGACATTAACCGGGATTTGATTATGTCGTAATGCTCTTTATTTCCTTAAAGAAAAGTGACCCTGGGATGTTACGACAATATGATATATTGCAGATGCGGCGGGCCAATCACCGATCATGATTGCATAAAAACATTAATGTAGAACAGATACACAAACACATTACGCCGTTTTGTTTTTGACTAAATGAGGGGATTGTTTGGAAATATTTAACGGAATGGGTGATAATTCAGCATTCGAAACGATAAGCAAAACTGCTATGGTACTCCCTGTAAGGTATGTGACATCAACTTGTGCTGTCGTTCGGTTAATTGAGTCATACTAGTGCTATTGAAATAAGATAATTCATTGAAAGTGCGCCATGGTCACAATGCCATCAAGGAGTCTGCTTCAGCCTGTGGTGTACATTTAGCTTGTATCCAGATTGATTGGTCATGTCTAACAGCTCAACCAAAGTCTGCATATCTTTGCCAAGGCAGACTTTGACTGTATGTTAGTACAGTAGGGTGGGCCTGGGATAGGAGGAGGAATAATCTAGCTTCGTCGACCGGTTGCCAGCGCTGAATATACCAATAGACAGGAGAGCTCTATATAGGCGCCTTTATATTATATTATAGAATCTTACATCTTAACAATGCTGTTAAACTATGGATATGGGTTAATCAAATCCTTACTCATCCCAGAGTACAATCACACGGAAAGAAACTTCTGTATCATCAAAAGGCAAGTGAGTTGCTACCTGAGATACTTAATGGTTGCATAAGAAGCCACATGGAAAGCAGCTGAGCAATTAATATGTCAATTTTGCGTATTAGGTTTGCAAATCATGTATACTACAGTCCATAGGATTACACCCCAGGGATTGCAGTTAAACCGTCTATGCCATATCACAATTCCAACAGAACCGCACGCACATATGCAGAATATAAGGAAATGCCATTAGCTGCTTCACAGGCCGTTTGTTGTATGTAACGCGCGGCCTCATTATAGACGTTACATGACACACCAACGAGAGTCTGGCTTACTGTTTTGATATGTTCCATATTTGATAAGATTAATTTTGATTAGTTATCACGATATTTTAGTGAGAGCGGCATACTTGAGGAGTTCGAAATATGAAAATCCGTAACCATGCAAGACTAGACTATCATCATATACATTAATTTGTTGCATCAGGTAAACTCAGAACTTATTTATGTGAGCGGCCGCTCTGTTGGCTTTTATGAACTTGGAAGACAATAAATAAACGTAGGTGTACAGCTTCAGCCGTGTAGTTGATGATGTGCAGCCTTAAATGAATAACTATGATGTTTAAATTTCCAACACATTATATAATACGGCTTACTTTTATATTACTGATATACGACGTATAATATGATGTAGAGCTTAGCGTAAGACCATAGGAATATGAGCAATATCAACAGTTTATTCCATCTATCTCGTTGATCCGTCGGCGCAGCCTATTTTCTTTTGGAAATCGATCTCGCTGATGGTACCTGCCAGTACGCATAATATTGCCAACCAAATTGCCCAACTGCACAACACATGACACATAAGGATACTTGAGGCTGCTTTGCTTCTTCGTTTTTTCCGTTCAACTAAACGATTGTGCTTACAGTATATGACAAACATAAGCTTCGGGAACTCCGCACACAATCGATAACCTTTTGACCTTAGACATGTCACGTATTAATTCGTTTTGTATAACCTATGGATTAATAGCACTTTTTGAAGAGTATTATCCATTGCTACCGCCCACCAGCTTGTATATAGCTCTCGGTCTAGAATTACATTGTTGGCTTGGACACATATCTGAATTGACATGTTTATAGTTACTTATGATTGAAATTGCTGAGTTACAATATATCGCTTATTTTATTTGAATACACGAGGAATCATTCTGCGCTGCAGGGTCTGCTGCAGCTTCCTGTATATGAGCAGCATGCACGTGCTTCGGCATGAACCTGATTCCTTCGTGTCAAATCGCCGGTTGACAACGGTGGTGCTTAAGTATTTTATTTCAACTCATGGCTAATTGGTACACGCTCTCTTAGCCTATGTAGGTAACAACAGAAATCGGTGGTATTGCGTATCTGGACACTTGATTTTAGGGTCAGGTTTAGATTGCTAACTCGGAAGTAATATTAATTTGAAATCGAATGAATATTTTTTCATATTTTCAACTACTCAATAGATGCAAAGATATATACACATTTGTCTTCATCACATTCGAATGGGAAATCCGCCATCAGTCATTATTCACTGGTCGCCATATCGGCTCAAAATTTATGCAGTACTTGTGCAATCACCAAAATATAGTCCCCTCCGGTTTGTCTAATAGGCTTTTATACGCCCCACGCTTGCCAACCGTTAATTATTGACCAGCAAATTTCCGTTCAACATTCCCCACAGAAAGTCTAGATTTGTGCCCCTATACTACAAGCTAGTTAGCCATATCACTCGCCATGTATCGCGTTTTCCCTTATGTCGTGGCTAGTAATGAATAGATAACACTACAACTTTTTTGCAACATCAATATTGTCTGAAGTTGATATCATATTTTTAGGCTAGGACGTATACTGGCTCAGAGCAATTCGTAAATGCCAGTTTGACCATTTGATGTGCTTTTTGTTTTGGTTTCATATGGGGTAACAGTTTCAATGCAAAGTCGTGAGTCAGTATAGGACCTATCTCTTCAATAAAAGGGTGGAATACAACAAAGGTCTTCCCAATAATTTAGGAAGAAATAGTAGCCAATCTAACCGGGAAACGCTCTAGATCGTATTATTTTTTAAACGGATTAATGTCTTTCAATAACACACGTGCAGAAGCTCCAGTAGCTCGTATATCATATTCCTATGCAAAAACGCAATTCGTGCTAAAAGCTCAGCTGAAAGAAATTTGTTGCGAATACACCATGCAGCAAAATAGAATAACACGCTATGAGACGTTTGCTTATAATCTATTGAATTATGGTAATATACGGTTCTCGAATGCGAATTTATGACCAAATCGTACTCAAATACATGCATATATTACGGTTATTAAGATATAACTTTCAGTGAAAGGGAAAGCGAGTGTCATTTGTAAAATAGCAATTATCAATCGCTTATTTAAGTCAATAACATTCCGCACCTTGTGTTTAATTTTTTTAGTCTACTTTTTAGCTCTTTCTACTCAGAGTGTGATTAAAAGAAGCGGGCTTGTAATCTGAGCTCGATCAATGTTCGTGACTTCTTTTTTTGAAAGCCTATCCATATGTGGTTGGCATTTGCATTTCATGAAACACGATTAATTTCAAAACAGATTTTCTAATGTGACATTATACTAGCAGCAACAAATTAAAGTGATTAGCACGTATTGACTGAGGAAGTCTACCGCAATACAGGCCAGCAATCATGCGGGCCCATATGGGTTTTTTTTCGTATAATGTTGGAAGTGATCATGCTATTGCTAAGAGTTATCTTGGGGTTCAGCGAGGAAATAGTCGAAACAATGATGGTTATTTTGTCATCGAAGCTAGGCAACCTAGCTCACAACTGACAGCTCTCGATGTAGCAAAAAGAAGTATTGGATATCATCCACATTGTGTTCAGCATGCAATTCTTGTTAGTGGTATGGAAAATCTCATATAGGGTAACTCTAAGAAGACAGTCTTAGTTTTAAATAGCATGGTCAATATTATGCCAAGGGTCGAAACTGAGCTTGCTCACAAATCTTGGCAGGTTATTGTTTCTGCAGTACTTTTTCAGCAACTCAACCGGTCAAACAAAAGCGCAGAACATTAATAAGGCGCGTGCAAGCCTTTTAGTGGGAGGCTTTATACTATTACATTACCTGAGTCCATTCATTACACACGCACGCGCTCAGACTGTTTGACCAGTAATGTACTAAAAGCCAAGACTTTCGTTGCTGCATTTAATAATCTCATATGCTTTATCCATGAGAGTCACATCTCGTATTCAACACCATAACGTCAACCGTTTGTTGTTCAAATTGTCTTCATGCACAGCAAGAACATTGGTTAAATTCCCAACGAATAAGCTGTCGTAAATAATCACACATCCGCGATAAACATACAAATTACAAAAAAAACGGGAACAAGCTGTTGCTTGTTGAACGAAAAGCTTACTCTGCAAGCGAAAAAGGCTCTTGCTTGCTGTTTAATATAAGTAAGATAAGATGACGCAGGATTCCTTTCATAGTCAGGTGCTACTATAATCCCTAGGTGCTGTTTCCATATATTCTTGGCTTATAATGTACGGTTGAAGCGCAAATTAATAAAGTGGTTGAAGCGCAAATTAATAAAGTGCGTAAGTATATATATATATATATATATATATATATATATATATATATATATATATATATATATATATATATATATATATATATATATATATATATATATATATATATATATATAGAGATAGATAGATATAGATATCTATGTATATTATATATATCTATATATATATATATCTATATATATATATATATATCTATATATATCTCTATATATCTATATATATATATATCTCTATATATCTATATATATCTATATATATCTATATATATATATTATGCTCTTAACGTGCACTACATCCTGAAGATGGTTGTTTGATAAATGCCAATATTCTTTTACTCGTCATCACCTCGGTTAATTAACTTTCATTCAATGATCACTTGGACTGCAGACAGGTCACTGCTTTAAGGAACCGAAAACTACCCATCAGCATTAAAATGTCGCATACCGAAAAACCACAATCATTAACTAAATACCTAGGCTGGAACATATACAAATCATTTAATGAACATCATAATCGCATATCGCAAAAAAAACCAGCATATATATTTAAGCAAACTTGTATACTTTGAGCATTCACATGTCATCATTTGAAGGGTTTCGAATATTTGGTCATTCGAATGACCTGTTATTACAATATGCTGAGTGAAAGGAATAAGCAAATGGCGATCGTCATTTTATGCTACGTTTCTAGCGCCGAGACATTAACATAGTTCCCTCAGTCGACCATTGATCTGCTTTCAACAAGTTACAAACAAAAACGACGACGAATCACCGACATGAGCCTTTTACATCTTTATCTGCGTCGAAAGCTTTATTTTATTGGCACTTTGATTTGTGCATTATGCATAGTCCTGACAACTCCTATTAATTATGCAATCCTAGAAACAACAATCTCACAACCGTAGTATACGTTTATGCTTTTATCGGGCAGCTTATATATTGCACTGATGCTTTGACACTACGAAGTGAACTGTAGCGTCATAGTAAATCAAATATCTATCATTCAGAATTTTGTCATTAACAAATTGTCGCTATATCAAACATGCGCTTTTGACAAACGGAATTCTACAAGAATCCAACAGCAACGGATATTGACAAAACTTGATTGAATATAACGCATGTATAACAGTCGTCACCCGAGAGTGATTAATTAACAGCATGAGAGGAACTCAACATGTGATGTGAGATGTCAAGTTGTAGAATGTTAAAGAACAATGCTCGGGGCGCTTGTGTGTCAAACAAGGTAGCTGATTTTAACTGTTTTAACACAAGCATCATGAAATCGGTGGTATTGCTTTTCTGAACAATTGTTTTCACGGCTCATTTCATTTTGCCGACGATGCAGGAATATTTGATATCGAATGAATATTGTTTGATATGGAAGTAAGGGTCGAGAAGCAATTTCAACAAATATGCTAGAAATAGTACATACGTAACATTCGGGTTTAATAAGTGAATCGTGGATTAGGCAACAGCTCACGAACCAGCAGCAATATATTAACCTTTAAATCACAACGTAGTTTTAGTTGACGATATCCGCTTTGATCAAAGGCATAGAAGTATACACTACTGTGAATGCTGGAACATACTGTTGCACACAAATGCAAACAATACTTGATGTTACTGAATATGAAACAGTTATAGCATGAATAATAAGCCTAAGTAAATAATGCAGTGAAAATGTACAATCCCTGCTATCTGATAAAGAAAAAAATAGAAAAGGTTAGCAAAAGAAAGTTATTGATCAATTAATGTCCGGTAGACATTCACCGCATAACGGCTAGGCTTGTGCCCATTAGGCTCTAAGCTGTTAGCTACACTTCGGTTGCAAATTCTCAAGTTTTCCATTACGTCGTTATTAGTATTGTATAAAGTACATTATAACCATTTTTGGTAAGTTCAGTTTTGTCTGCAGCTGGTTTTTGTATTTTGGGGCTAGGTCGTATACTAATTAATACTATTTCAAACACACACCAGCTCAACTGTTTAATGTGTTGGCTTATTTCGTTTTTGGTGACATTTTCAATGTATAACTGTTAATCAGCCTTTGACCACTGTCCTCGAAAATTCGTTTATCAATTCCTACAACGAAACAAAATTTGAATAAAAAGCTCAACTAAACGAAATAAGTTGCGACTAAACCTTTTACTTCATTTACTCAGTGGTTCTGGTAGCCGCAATCAAAACGCAACGATGGCGCCGTAGTTACATCATTACGTGAGGACGATACATAACGTCTGCATGGGTGAGCGTAATTAAATGGAGCGGGCATGAAATGGGAGATCGATTAAATTTCGTGGCTCCTTCTTTTGCTTGCATGAAGGTCTGTGGTTGGCATTTACATTTGCGCATCTGGAAGCACGATCAATTATACAAAGGATGAATGCTCGGTCTTCATAGGCACAGCTGCGTCCTATTTAACATCATATTAGCGACAACAAATTAAATAAATGAACGTGCATTGACTGAGGACGTCTATCGTAACACAGGCCGTCAATCATAATGGTGAATTTCACATCGCATACACATGGCCAACGTCATTTCCACGCTAATTCAAAGGTATTGGTAGATATTTATGATCAATGTATTTCATTACAAAGTCAATAACAATCTATGTTGACATTTTCACTGGTCAATCGTGGTATCACTACCACAAGCATGAAATCCTTTAATCTCACAACCATTCTGCGAAGCGCAGCTGCTTGGCCTGAAACACGATTATTCACAGTCTGAAGGAGACCAATAACTGCTTGGTGGATAAAGGCCACAAACTAACACATTATTGAAATACTATCGGATGTATTTCATCCCCAGATAGCTCTTTCTAGTTCGAATTAGTTGTTATTACTGATTGCTCACTATCTTCTTCCACAGCAGTTTGACATTCAGATTGTTGAGATGAACATAAGCGTACAGTATTTCAAAATTGCGAACAATCATTAGTCTGGAATATGTTATACCTTTCCATTACCAAAAAGACCATCCATTTCACATGCACGCCATGAGCTTACTGCATACAACGCACATAATTGTCAGAAGCCCCGAAATATCCCGCGAGACTAACGTTGATTTATTGCTATTGCTTGGTTCAATAATCTAGTCTGTTATTCAAAAGTAATTCTTGACCGACAAAGACCGCCGTGAATCCATGCGGTCTTACACAGCTGATATTTCTTTGAAGCACGATGCGGTTTCCATTACTATATGAGCTTGTTTTGTGGTATGATCACAAATGACTAAGTATCCATGTTACAGTAATGTGACAAGCTGATCCGCATACGTGCAGAATCAAAGGCTTACGTTGTCAGCGAAAGAGGCTTTTTCAGTCTCTTTAATAACAGCGCTCACATATTAAGGACTGCAAGGGAATCATGCTGCAGCTTGGTGTTTACATTTTTCTCAGGAAGTGTTTTAATATGTTCAAGGGTCATTATGTTTGGTTGTTTGCGGATTAGTGAGGAGTGTGAGCGAGAGGAGTATGCTGGGTAAGTGAGAGGTGAGCGGGTATGCTGAATCATTAGTCACTGAATGAGTATGCGAGCTAGGTTCAATGATGATTTTAGTGAGTACAGCTGGGTGCGTTATTTAAAATAAGGACGATACGTCATGGGAGTCAGTGAATAGGCTGTAAGAGGAGCGAGTTCCACCGGCCAAATGGAAGAGAACGGAATAGAGATAAGAGAAATATAGAAAGAAAACGAAAGAGAGTCAGAGCAAAAGAGACAGGAAAGAGAGACAAAGACAGAGATAGATAAAGAGATAGAGAGCGAGGATATATATATATATATATATATATATATAGAGATATATATATATATATATATATATATATATATATATATATATATATATATATAATACATATAATATATATATATATATATATACATATATATATACATATGTATATACATGTATATATATATATATATATATATATATATATATATATATATATATTATATATAAATATATATATATGTATATATATATATGTATATATATGTATATATATATAAATATATATACATGTATATCTATGTATATATATACATATATATATATATATATATATATATATATATATATATATATATATATATATGTATATTATATATATAGATACATATATATAAATATATATACATGTATATTTATGTATGGATATACCGCCAACCTATCGTAGACTATACGATATATATATATGTCCACATAAAGTATATATATATTCGTCCAAAATATAAAATATTTTGGTTTGATTCGATGTATATAGTCTATATATATATATATATATATTTCTATATATATATAATAGCGGAATAGAATATAATATAAATTAGCACGAACGCGACCCTTTAGTGGACAAACCGCCAACCTTTCGTAGACTTGGGTCCACGAAAGGATATACCAGTATGTCCACATAAAGTCAACGCACATTTTCGTCCAAAATAATTGAAAATATTTTGGTTTGACCATTCGAAATCTACAACTTTGAATTAGATCGCGAAATTCTACCAATGGTTGATAATGATCACATCTACAACACAAATTATGTTTCTAATCCATGATTATTAAAAATGATTTAAATATTTCGGTATGTCGCAAATATTCGAAAATATATATGGGCACGAAAGGTTGGATTTATACGTATACATTAGTGTCTCGACCTTTCGTGGACGACCTATCGAGGACCAAAAGTATATACCAGGAATAACAAGTGACAAAAAGTTTTTTTATTCGCATTAAACTATATCAATGTATCAATTAAGATATGCCGAATAAATAATTGATAATTAATGATAGCAAAAATGTACAAAAATGTACATAAAAATCTCTCTTCTCTCTCTCTCTCTCTCTCTCTCTCTCTCTCTCTCTCTCTCTCTCTCTCTCTCTCTCTCTCTCTCTCTCTCTCTCTCTCGCTCTCTCTCTCTCTCTCTCTCTCTCCTCTCTCTCTCTCTCTCTCTCTCTCTCTCTCTCTCTCTCTCTCTCTCTCTATATATAGATCTCTCTCTATATATATATATCTCTCTCTATCTATATATATATATATATATATATATATATATATATATATATATATCTATATATATATATATATATATATATATATATATATATATATATATATATATACGCTGTCTTATCTAAATGAGAGATACGCGTCGTTGTACCACCTGACGACTGATGTGATATTCGGATGTTCTTCGAACCAGATGAAACCATCATCATATGGCGCAATATATATATTTATTTGTTGTTGTATTATAGGTCAAACAAGCAGATCGCATTTCCTAATATACTAATGATGACATATAACATGATACAGTAGATACCCCACGCATTATTGTACCTTAAAACTGCTCAAAAAGTCAGTGATATATGATTTGCATAAGATGATGTGTGATGTGGTCCCCGATGAGTATAATGTGTGCTTTTCTTTGTTGTTTGACAGCGCTGGTCTGTCGTGCAAATTCTTGGTCGAATGGTGACGTGCACCATGCTGAATAACAATTCATCTGCCCGCGCAACTAATAGAGAAAGTAAATGTTAGCTGTAAGCATTGGTCCATGTGATAAAACTGACGAAATACCCTCTTTCCTGGAAGCAACATGAAACAATACTTGCGTGTCGGCTTACTTTTGAAGGGTCAATTTAGTGGCTTGTCGCCTCTTCTTCCTTAATTGAAGCTAAAACACTAATATACGCCAATATCAATCACACTTCCACGCAGATTTATAAGAGACAGGAAACAAAAGATGCATTATGCGTGTTGTGAGGTAATATATGTTTTATAACAAAGTCATGTTCTCCATGCATTTAAACAATTATAGCTAGGTAATGTCCCATATTTAAACAGCAATATGTCATCATTAAAATGTACATATGGTTACTAGATCTTGCAGCATTAAAACGTCTGGATCTGTTATATTAAGATGACGTTGGTTGATATGATTATCATGGCTTGTTTGGCTGTGAATGTGAAATTTTATGTATACGAATTTCAGCAACTAGAGCGTATGTGTTACTCAATACAATGACTGTGGGGGCATTTAGCCAATAAAATTGAATCATGGAGCTTTCAAATTGACATTGTTCGTGATTAAATTGATAAGTGAGTTTTGGCTTACATGGTAAGTAGATCGCGCGTATATATTATTTATATGAGGACTGGTTTTTCTTGGGTTCACCAAACTGGAACCATCATTTGACAAGGATTAGCATATTCATTGTACAGGGTTAGCTTCCGCTGACAATGCTGGTTTAAACATGAATGGTGTGGTCTAATCATTGTACAATTTTTACTTACAATCTATCTTTCAAAGATCAAGAACAAAGAGAACATCCTCTATTCCAGTGAAAGGAAAACATCTTAGAATATGCGGTTACATAGGAGAACTATTGTTGTGTTATTATATTGGGAAGTCCATTAGCTAATGGAGCTTAATGACATTTTCCAAAATAACGCTAGTGATGATCACCTAGGGTATATCAAACCCCATGCGTATGTGCATGACGATTTGGCCATTGTTCGGTACCTCTTACGTCATATTCTTAGACATATCGCGCACTGATTCGTTCTGTATGACAGATGAATTAATTAATCATGTTGTTTAGCACTGTCCGACAAGTCTACATAGCTACCAATCATAAGCTCATATATCATTCCTCATGAATGAAATAACGACGTTGGAAAAACTAGCTAATTCAATTTGTCTCGCGTGATAGGAATATTTTATGAATCCATCGGGAATTATAATGACACGTATAGGTAGCTGTAACGCAGAAATGGGAATATGATTGTTTTTCTTAGCTTGTTGTAGCCTTACTATTGGGAAAACTGCAAGTCTCGTTATGTCCGTCGCTTATACGTTTAGCTTCAAGGTAAGCGTGCTCTAAGTTTATGTTTTGGAAAAAAAACTCACCACCCAAACATTCAGTTTATTCAGTCCAAGTCTGTTAAGCGCCTTTTAAAGTGCCGCGACAATATCGCTCTCTTTTGTTGTATAATCGTGGTAGCTTATACACACCAGCTCATACACAGATCAGTCCTGCTAACATCACTCTGTAGGCATGCGCACATCGGTTGGTGAAGCAAGAATCGTGAATGGTACCAGGACATGCATGGAATTAATATGTACCTCATCAGTTTGTGTTATGAAAGATGATGGGACAAAAATATTATAGCATCAAGAAATATAATAACGTTTGTTCTATAAAATAAGCTTAAATTGGTTTCGGTAAGCTAATTCTAACTCATGGCGCGTCATAACTGATGCTTCGTGTTTATCTTTTTTTTGTGAATTCAACTCGGCATATGTTAGCTTAGCCTCAGTAGGCAACTAAACATATGTATGAAGCTCGGGGCAGGTAGCGATAGCAGCAGGAGATTGGTATTATTGCTTTTCTAGACAATTACTTTCACGACTCACTTCAACTTGCGGGCAAGGCATCAAATTAAATTGCAATCGAAGATATTTTGTATGATACTGAAGTCGGGGTCGAGAAAGACTTTTTCACCTAGCAATGAAATGGTAATGCATGTGTCAGATACATAGATAAAAATGTGACTATGCACCTGTGAGTTATAATAATTATCCACGTAAAAGAAACACAATAACACGTATTCCAAAATATGTTGTAAGTTGCATGTATTAAAACATTTATTGCGAACGCAAACGAATTCTAAAATATTAAATCCAATTTAATCAAATGTAAGATGTGGCGCAACGTCCGAAGTTGTCAATGTTTTATTGGGAAAGGTAACAGTTTGATCGTAATAGAGTACGCAACAATAGTCATATACTTAATCAGGCGTTTATATGCTTCGTCATTCATAAAAGGCACAGGCAATAATTGACGTATAACTATATTCGTTAAAATAGATAATCACTACCAAATCACAAGTAATTAAACTGAATAATTACTCAATGGCCGAACATTTTCAGGCTTAATTCATTTAAACCTTTCCATATGGACTATCTAATTTAGTGAAATATATTGCCGTCGTAAGGTGCCGTTATCATAATATCACCAAAAGCAAACTGAATATCTGATCCAGCGCCAGGCGTCCTTCGACAAGGCACCATTCAAAACCAGTGAGCTGCTCTGAGGTGGCGTGTTCATATATTTTGTCGAAAGCCAATATAGCGTCCTGTTTCATAGCTGAATTATTGCTGGCTTGAGAATTATTGCTGGCTGATTTGTTAGATTTCCAGTGCTAGCAATGTGAGATGCACAGGGTCAATATATGTCGAACTTTTGTGGCTGTGTGACCATCGAACTTGTAATCGAACGTGTTGAACTCATCTTAGCCGTGCTTAATGCTTTCACTAAGCGAATTGATTTGTTTTTCACGACTATCCATAATTGTGTTGGCTTAAGGATTTATTGCTACTGAGACGTAGGTTCAATGAATCTATTGCCCGTATAGGGAAGCTGTATTGCTGATAGTAGATCTCAGTGTGCCTCTTCTTGTACCAGCAGGCTACGATGCGGCAGATGTTAGAGCGAAGAATGCGCTTATCCTTGACAAAAACAAACAGTCGCGTTGAAAGCTGCCGTCGTATTTTTATTTGCTATCAATCTCTACCCACAATTTACACATGCCAGTGAAGCTTTCAAAATATTGAATAAATAACCCAATAACGAAATACACAGCTAGCAGGTACGAGATTTTTCACAATATGCCAACGTTTATGAAGGTCTGCACAGTATCGCCATATATGTCGTATTCAACCTCATGGCGTGCCTCTCAAGGGATTTTATGTGTTTTATCGATTACTGGACAGTGTTACGAATTTACACTGCCTAAGTGTGACTTTAAGAGATCATATACATTGGTGGAGCTGCCTTCTTAGTTACCTCATTTACATTCCTGCGAACTTTTAAAATTTTATACACTACTATAATATGAGTTTTTAAATCACTGAAATATCTTTGCTTTATCATAGAGATGCAATAATGAACAGCAGTGCAAAAGTCTATTTACGTTCCGTAAATATGCATAGTTTGCTCGTCCGAATCAGCTCTTCCTCTGCCTGTGATTCATAATCCGCCACAGGGCAAAGGGGCAAATGATAACGTAAATGTGTCACAGGCCATTTAAGGCCTCGATTTTTTTCCCCTAAGGGTACCTCACATTGCAATGAAATATGCTTTTCTAATCAACTCGCATGCAATGTCGAGTTGTGAGCACATTTATGTAGCACACATATATTCAGCCATACCAATTAAGGCGAATACCCGGCGAATATACAGTACCCACGCTGACACGTCCGTTTTCCCATTTTTAAGTGGTGATTTCCTTCATCAGTCGTCTGAATATCTCTCTAAATGTTAGACAAACGTCTATTTCAGTAGTATCTTGCCGCATGCTTGCCAATGGAACATTCTTTTTGTATTTGTTACAATGGGAGCTTAAGCATACTAAGCTCTCTCAGTTAACTTTTGCGAAACGCACCTTTGTCAGGAGGGCCGTTTCGGCTGCAGCAGATTAATTAGGCTTCAATTTTTATTTGATGTAACTTGTAGTGTCTCGTGAAGGGTAGCATGGAATGCATGCCGCGTGCGCTTTGAGAAACTGAGCCAATTGGGCATGTTCTTGTCGTCGCATTAATTCGCTTGGATAGACATATGTGCTACTACTGCGTTAATACATATGTTATGTATTCTGAACACTCGACACTTGTTTACATATATATGCATGGACGAGTTCGCAGCAATAACAGTGGGTACTCGACAGTATAACTTATGTGGCCAATTATTCTCAAGGCCGATTTAATTTCTGACAGCGTAATAGGTTTAATTGTAACATACGACAGGCACACTGCATAGAATTGTGACCAAGGTGACATCGAGGAAGCAGATCTAGCAGCATGCTTTGAGAAACTATTTTAATTCGTGACATTACTCGAATAGTTGCGCTTCGTGTCACAAACAAAGTGTAAGTATAATCATCATGATATTAAAAGACAACAAATTATGACCAACATATTCAACATTTTGCCAGAACTTGGCATCAGCTTGTTATTTTAGTGTGGAACAAATGTGTAAGAGAAATACAACGGCTATGCATGCTGGAACATACCGCTGCGTACATACTTGGCAGACAATATTCCGAATTTGTTGTGTTGTTTGCCATGCTTTAATTTAATATCGTTCCAATAGAAAACATCTATTAACATGACGAAATATGTCTCACTTACAACAACAGAAGTAAATTTATTTTTCATTTTACGTCTCAATACCACAAACGCATAGAGTAAGAAAGACCAAAAATCTTTGGGTTCAAAAAAGGTTTCGAAATATCAAATATTTACAAATGCAGTTTCACACCTGCTAGCTCTTCTGGCCAACATAGGGTTTATTACTGGTTTCAATATGTCTCCTCTTTGGTATAGATATTATTTATTATATAGTGGATGTATACATATGCAATCATCCATATCTATTTATATATATATAAAAGATATATATATATATATTATATATATATATATATATATATACACACATATATATATATATAAATGTATATATATATACACATATATAGATATATAGACATTTGTATATATATATATAGTTATATATATGTATATATATACATATATATACATAAAGATTGTGTATATATATATATATATATAGATATATTCATATATATATAAATATATATATATATATTTATGCATAATTGTATATGTGCATAAATATATTAATATATACATTTATATATATATACATATATATATATATATATATATATATATATATATATATATATATATATTTATATATATATGCACATATGCATAAAAATGAATAAATATATATGAAAATATATAAATATATATACATGTATATACACACATGTATATATATATAAAAATATATATATATATATAAACATATCTATATATATATAAACGTACATATATACAAATATAAATCATTGCATGTATTTATATATATATATTTATATATATATCAAAACATATAAATATATATAATATATATATATGCGTAAATTAGTTATATGATAAATATACATATGCCTATATATATATATTGAATATATGTGTATATAAATATTTATATAGACATTTATATATATATATATCTTAATATAAATGTTAATATAAATATATATATAGTATATATGTATAAATATATACATATAAATTATTATAGATATAAATATATATAATATATATTTATATACACCCATATATATACAGGTATTTTTATGTGCATACGTATATTTATATATATATAAATTTATATATATATATAAATATATATATATATAAACGTATAATGATATATATTTACAAATATGTATACATATATATAAGTATATGTATATTTATTCATAAATATGTATATGAGGGCACTATGTACATAATGTATATATACTTTTACATTTCTACATATTTATAAAATATATGCATATATATATTCAGATATGTCTATAAATATATTTATATATATATATATAAATATATATGTAAATACATATATATGCATATGTATATATATATATATATATATATATATATATATATATGTGTGTATGTGTGTGTGTATTTAAATATATACATATATGTATATATATATACAGATATACATATATGTTCATATGTATATTTACCCATCTATGTATATACATGTTTAAAATGCATATATATACGCATAAATATATTAACATATATAAATATATTAATGTATGTATATAAACATATATTTCTATATAGTTATAACTATTTACAAATATCTAAATATAAAATGTACATATATTTATACATATATTTATATATATATAAACACATATATAGAAATATATGCACATATGCGGATATATATTTACAAATATGTATACACATATATATATGTATATATATATATTATATATATTCATATATATATACATATATATATGCCTATATTATATATAAAAAATGTATATATATGCATTCATTTATATTGTATATATGTATATATTATATATATATATGTTTTATATATTTTATATGTAAATATTAATATATATATATACATAAATATATATATAAAATATTATATATATATATTTAAATGAATAAATATATTGATATAAATGATTATTTATATATATATATTTTTTTTTATACACGCACATATTTAAATGTATATATGTATATCCATATATTTATATGTGTATTTATATATATATATAAAAATATAAACATATAATGATATATGTTTACATATATGTATACATATATATTTATATATATTTATTCATATACATATATATATATTGAATATGTATATATATATAAAATATATTTATATATAAATATATCTATAAATATATATATATATATATATATATATATATACATGCGTGTGTGTAATTATACATATATAAATATTGTATATATCTACATATATGTACATATATACATGTAAATATATATATATATATATATATATATAAATTGGTGAAATGTGGGCAATATAAACATATTTGTATATATACATTTACATTTTTACATATTTATAAATATATACATTTATATATACACATATATATAAATTTATTTATATATATATATATATAAATATATATAAATATATACATATAAATATATGAAAATATTTATGCAAATACATGTTATGATATATATTTGTATATATGTGCGTTTTTATATATAGATATGTTTATTTATATATATATATGTTCATATATATATATACATATGTGTATATATATGTATATATATATATATGTGTGTAAATCTATATTTACTCTGATGTGCATATATATATACTTATATATATACATATATATATATATAATTATATATATATGTATATGTGTATATAAATATATATACAAATATATTTATGCATATATATATTTATAAATATAAATATATATATATGAATATATCTCTATATATGCACATATGTATATGATGTATATATATACAAATAAATATAACTATATATATATATATGTATGTATATATATGTATATATATAAATATATATATATATAAATGTTTCCCAAACAATGCAGGTCAAATAGTTCATTGGGATGTTCCAAAAAGCAGGGTTGATAGATTGAACGGTATGACATAGATTATTTAAAAAGTAATTTAAGCATAGCAACAGTTTCACTCACACACGCCAAATGGCTGTTAATCGTGCAAATGACTACAACAGTCCTAATGAATTTGTAAATCAGGTTAATTCTATATCGACTAACTTAAAAAAACGCGACCTACTTAGACTCGCCAACCTTTGACAAAGTCGCAATATGAAATCTCCCAAGGACGCGGATTGTTGCCATGACGCCGAAGCTATATGGCGTTAAGAGATTTCTCTGGGAAAATAAGCTGGATACATGGTGTCTTTAAATTAACCGTACCATTTCATTCGTAGTCCCACAGAAGAGATAATCATACGGATGTGTTGAGGTGAGTCTCCTTTATGTTGTGGGTAACTTACGTCACCGCTGCGCTCCAAGGCCGTTAACGTGACGGCGTTGCATTAAAGCGTATGACACCCATGAGGAGTAAATCACGTCTCCCCGGACCGCCCGGGCCTTTGAGGCGGCAACGCAGCAACAAGAGTTCGGCCACTTGTTGCCCAGCCGTCTAGACTGCAAGCCTTCAATACCGAAGCCTACTAAAAAGTCGGCGAGTGTCGGCGAAATTCAAGTTGAACTTGGGGTCTTCTGGCCTGGGGGGTGTCGACGCGGTCTCGCCTTCCTCCCAGTCGGGGATCTCTGGGGCTTGCAGCGGCGCTTTGCTTCATGGGGTCGGAGATTTCCGGGGCTACTACCGCCGTGACGTGCCTGCAGGTAGGGGCGACGGGCGTTATGCCTCTGCCCCGCATTCCTCTCGGTTTTCATGGTCAGAAAGGACTCCGTCTACCTCACGCTGCGGTTCTTGGGACCCCCTTACCGCCATCCTGTTGCCAGCCCTAGGGGAATGTGGGGTAATATCGTCCCCTCCCCCCGTAGGCAGCTCCCCACACCCCGCTGGTGAACCGACCCTGCCC
>CM067351.1:73859596-74039442 GCA_034190875.2 Urechis unicinctus | reverse complement strand
TGATATTAATGTTGTGTTACCTGCATTTCAAATCCAACCCCTTTCAAACAAATTATGTCCATATGAAACCTGTTCTCTAGGGAGAACTATAAATGTATTACCAGAGCAGATGATATAATCAGAAATAATACAGATAACATAGTACGGTTATCATTAAGTTATTAGTGTATATTTCTATGAACTAGAGCAAAGAAAGCATGCCCGTCTGTGAGCTACATTGGATGATTAAGCGTTATGATGAACCACGGAGACGCCTCCACGGACAAACAAACAACCATATCGAGCATAAGAGTGGGAGCCAGAGGGATTTATATAAATCGTCTATTACTATAACTACATCAGTGTTGTTATATTAGTAGCAGAGGATGATCCTTATGCGGTGTGTGTGCAAGATTGGGATTAACCTCGCTTGAAACATCGAAGATCACTTAGCGACGGAGCGTACAGGTCTCGGACAGGATGTGGAATGATATTGAACTATGTTCGTGTTTTCTCAATGATAACAATGCCGACCCCTGTCAAGTTCATATTCAGACTCTCGACACATATTGCGCGTTCCATCCCACGAGTTCCTGTACGACTTCCAGTTTCACAGTGTGCGTATCTCGGTGTAGATATATTATTCTTGTGCCTGACCACGCACTCGAAAGCGCCAGACATATAGAGCCTTTGCTGCTCCATGTTTGAATTACGTTGGATAGTACTTCTTTCAATGTGAAATAAATGAATCGTCGTTAATTAAACATGCATTGCCCCTTAACTGCACAGTTGATTTTATCGCTTATTATCATTTCAAATTAAGATTACCCATCATACAGACAGGGATGAAAGACATACCCCATGGCAAAGATGCAAACTTTTAATTCCCGCCACACTGTCGCATAAGAGTTGGTTTTTGTTGTGTCCCAGAGCGTTTGGGTTTCTGTTATGTGCCAAAATAATAGGTTTTAGGTGATATCCCAAAATGATTTTTTTTTGTTATGCACCAAAATAGTTGTTTTTTTGTGATGTTCCAAAATAGTCGGTTTTTTGTTATGTCCCAAAATAGTTGGTTTTTTGCTATGTTCCAAAATAGTTGGTTTTTTACATGTCCCTTATACCCGAACTATTTTGGAACACCCATTTTGGTACACAATATATATAAGTTTAATAAAACAATAAAAATCCAATATAAGTTTACGAAACCGAAACATGTTACCGACAGACCAACAGAAAACAAGAAATAATCATCACATTGACTATATGTTTTTGTCGCCTCCAATGTCCCAAAATGGTCGGTTTTTTGCTAAATGTCCAAAATGGTCGCATTCGTATGTATGTATGTATATATATATATATATATATAGATATATATATATATATATATATAGATATATATATATATATATATATATATTTATATTTATATATATATATATGTAATATATATATATATATATATATACGTATAAATATATATATATGAATTATATATATATATATATATATATATATATATATAGATTAATATATATTCATACAAATATCTATATATATATATATATATATTCATACAAATATGTCTATATATATGTGTATATATATACATATATATGTATATATATGTATGTTTATATATATATATGTTATTACATATATACATATATATATATATCCATTTATATGTATATATATATTTCCATTTTAATATATATGTGTAAAACACATATATATATTCTTTTGCACGAAACATAATCAACCATCATCACGTAGCCCTCACAATTGAATAAGGCACTGAAAATAAGCACTCAGGATCTTAATATTTTTTAACGAAAATTATATAATATTTATGAATAATAAAGTTATGGAATTAATGGTGCAAAAGGCTAGTGTCGGTTTTTCTACAAATAAACCGACGATGAAGGTATAATTATGTAGCCTAAGTAAATTTACTAACACTTATAAAGCCGTGATAGCCATATATTAGAGTAGTGGAGAATGTTCATCCTCTGCCTTGGCTTGATAACATTAAAGTGATATTAACAAGACACAGGTGTGTTTGAATTGTCTTGTCTCCACAAATAATATGTGGAATTTATTTGCGTACTTTTTTGCCCATTAATTAGAAAACAAATATATATATGGAATTAAACAATATGACTCACCTATTTACGATGACGGATGAGGGTAAAAATTGAAGTGATGGAACTAGATGTTGAGGAAAATTCGACAGTTGGTAAACTAATGTGAGTTAGCTGTAGAATAAAGAACGTTGTCGATACGCATTAGCTATTCTAGGATGCCTCAATATTCAAGTGCTTTGGTTTTAATAAAACTGGCAAAAAAACCATTTCGGATTACGGATATATAGTGCTATGGTTAAAACTCGGTCAAATAGTTGTCTTCGACAGCCTTGTGATATGATGATAATACGCTCATTCATATGTAGATTTTGAACCAAGTGTTCATAGTCAATTATGGTATATCAATGAATAAATGATTAAGATTGGTGAGCTACCCAAGAAAGATAGTTAAGCGAGTAGAAGAGATGGCATAGTCCGTGAGATGAATAAATTAGTGGATGAGTTGATTGTAGTTAGTGAGTACCTAGACATTGCGCGTTACATAGTAAGAAGGTAGTAGTCACCAATATCGATGTCATTGCTGTTTAAGTTGGTACAAATCAGGTATTTCCGTCACCACAGAGATGTGATAAATAAACCCAGAAATGTACAGTTTTTACAACATCACTCTGTTAACGAATGTTGGCTACAAACTCATGGCAGTGACACTTATTTAGTAATTATCACTGCATTCTTGAGGTACACACAATGATATAATTGTCGGCAGCAATGCATATTTGTAAGATGAATATTTGCAGATGCACAATAAGAAAAGGCGATTGTCTACTTATTGATAAATGGGTAGAAATTAATAATTCAACGAACCTAGCCTATTGTTAAATGGATACGGTAACATGCATCATTATGTGTTAAACCGTGTTACTGGCTTATATTGTTGTGGAATTCACAGTGCTTGTATTATATAGCTTTATTGTATATATTTGCAGTATGTCGTAACATGGTACGAGCTTCTCGTATCGAGAAGAAAAACGTCAATTATTCACCAAGCTCAGTTCCGTCTCATTATTCTTGAGGAGACAGCTTATTTACTTGGTGTATTGTATATCAGAAAATTACTAGATGAAATTGATCCATGCAACCAAGTCTTATGCAAATACCGCGTAATTGCTCACAAACCATCTGCCTTCTATGACTGAGCCATTCATTTATCTATGCTGATTCATAACCGCTGGTGCTAGGTTATCGTTGGTAAGAAAGATTTTCAACAGCGTTTTGAAAGTATCATGAAAGTCGAAACAACGAGCATCTACAGGGCTTCAGTAGTTTACTATTTTTGCAACATCCTCTAGGTTCCAAAGCAAATAGCGTTTGTATAATGCATGCATCAATTTTAGTAACGACGATTTCCACCACAAACGACAATGCCAATGTGTTGGTGAGTAAAACTCAAAAGTATTTGCGAGATTATTCCAATATTATTTTGATGGATACCGTTGGCATATGTCAATGTTAGGAGCGCATATACTTCGTAAGTAGACCACATGTAACCATTGCTAGAATTAGCCATAACTGTTAGCGCAATACGTGTCCGTCATACAGACATAATGCTTCGAAGATCCCACGCCCTGCATTCAATGGATCTCCCATTACTTGATGAGTTTATATTATATTATCCGAACAAAAGACCCAGGCACCGCAAATAGGCCCACAGAACATTTGCTTATTTGCAGACAACTGTACAAAAAATGAAGTCGTAATGATATGGGGCCAAATATTTTTCTACACGCTGAAAAGGATTTGTTTAAATCCTAGCAGTTCACTTATTTGCAAAAGATTACCGGCTGTGCAGACTTATATACTGACTTCTTCAATTCCAAATGCAGCGATAACTTTATTATATCTGTGCTAAGGTTTTGTACCATGTCCGTGAATGGCAAATATTAGTTAACCAGCATATTTTCGTTAGGAATGTTGCACCTGTGGCATCTTAACAAGCAGAATTGCTGCTTACTTGAAATTCGCCAGCATTGCCTGTGCTCTGTGTCGAATTCTATTAATGCTAAAAATTGAAGGTGGCGTGTTAATACTAATAAAGACGAGATACCATTAACATAGTCCTATTCACGATAGAGGAAAACTGTCGTTACGCAACAAAATGTTGGACGAATTAGTTATAGCCTGCAGAGAAAGAAGTTAATCGTGCTGCTCACATGGCGCCAGTTCTTTATTACAATAATTTCTATGATAACGTTGATAAAAAGAAACTTGTGGATTCGCACACAATTATCCATAGCATTAATCATGGAACCATAGTTGTAGTCAAGTAGGCTCTTTCCTCACAAGAGCCTCATCGACGCGATGATAGATCATGTTTATTTAAATCATCGTGGCACTGATTGCTTGCATCAGCCTGTAACGCAATATATCTAGCCATAGAGGCGCTGGCATTCGACATTCAAGTAGTGATATTATTTTCGTCATCCTCGTCAAGAGGTGTCCATGACCGGAATAAGTCGGGAGAGTACTTGTACATGATATTTCAACCAATGTCTAGCGTGGATAGCGCAGCTGTAGGGGCTCCTCAAAGCTTTTATCCTTGATATCCATCCTTGGCCGTTTTCTAGCATTTATTGGATAGGGTGATTTGTCTGCCCTATTATATAATAAACTTGTTACTCTACCAAGAAAAACCGTGGCTTCAAACACGCAAAAAATGTTAAATGCGTAATAACGAAAACACATTTGAAGACTGCAATCATTTTTAAACTCTAACAGTCACCCACAGGTATGAAGGGCGAAATGAAAATGAAGGAGCAGGACGATATCGATGTTGAAGCCATCATTCATCTAACATATGATATTACCGACAATAATATTGGGGACATCACATAAGAAATGGTACTTAAAATGTTTTAACGCCAATAAATTGATATTTAAAACATTCCTATAGCTGCTACGCAAGTCATTAGAGTTGTGTACATTCGCAAGAAACTTACAAGTGGAATAATATCTGGGCTATGTAATTATTCATGATCAGCTACTTATGCATATGCCGGTGAAATGACGGTCTTGCCTTCTGTTACAGAGATCAGATCAACATGGAATGTGACAAAGTATTGGATCTATTGCAATGGCTTTTAAACAAACAAAACCCCAAAGTATTGATAAAAAGAAAGTCAATCGTCTTGCGAACTGTTCTCTTACCTGAAATAGCCTGACTGATGAATGCAGATTTCTCCATCATGTGACTGAGAATATATTCTGACGCGTTGTAATTGAAGGCTTAGCATTTATACTGCAAATGCTGTTGTGTTGTGAACTAGTCACAGACAGGGCGTCATACACTGATTTCGATACCCCCATGTATTGAACAGCAGCTTATTTCACGTGTGCTGTAACCGGTAATTGTGCTTCAGGTTTTCTATGAGATGTAACAACAAATACAACCACATATGGATACCATTAAACAACTTCATTCGATTGACTTACACTATAGGTGTGTTGTATTCAACCTACATTCTTAATGTTCTAAATCGAAAACGATATAGAACCATCGGCCGGCCATAAAGTCACAACGATCTAAATTAAAGACGACAACGGATTTGTGCCCTGCTTTGATTTGACTCATGGTGTACGCGCAATAAGTGAAACGACGAACGATAACACATCATATCAATGTTTGTGACTACCTCAGACTTTGAAGGAACTGCATGCGTACCAAGGCATGTAATGTGTTTGCGCGTTAGGGCTTCGCTCGATACCTTATATTTTTGAACCCACTGGGTCAATAATAGATTGCAATGATAAGAAATCGAAAATATGTTGTTTTTATTAATATTAGGTTGAGGAATATAGCTACCGATAGTTTGTGACGGATTGTGCGGTAATTCTGTTTAGGATTTACATAAAATGTTAGAAATATGTTCCTCAAAAAACTTCATTACGAATATATTGAAGATAAAAACATGATATGCTTCAATATTAATTTTGTGTAACAGTTTGCAAGTGGCAAATGTTTTATGCATATTCACATGTGTAAAACGATGTTGTAAAACAGAATATCTCTTCTTGCTATCTTAGTAACAGTTTTGCCATAACAATTGGGCGGGAATTGTGCAGCTATAGCAGATTAACGTCTTGAAAGCATGGTTGCTTGGGTTTCTCTTATGAAGCGCGTGCTCCATATATAACTTTAAAAATGCAGAACAAATTGTTGGGCTTGCTCAACATTGTTCTCTACGCGGGGCATTGACTATGAAACAATTTGATATTTATCGTAACCTATGATTGATTCACGATGATGCATATATAGTGCTTCAACAGCAATTAGTTGAGAACTTGTAGTAAGTTGGCAGCGGCGGAGGTCTAATAAGTCATTTAATCTGTATAAATATGCTCTTATGACAATGCTGGTGAATGAACGAGAACTAGGGGTTGTGGATGTTCCATCTTTTCATGTGTCATGGAGTATGAGTGGTTGCAGAGCAGGCACTTGATAATCATCCAAGACTCATGATATTTGTAAAGGATCATTTTGATAATTATCGCCATAGCACCTGTCCATATTTGTCCCAACCTGTTGCTCGGACATTGTCGGCGACCGAACGCAATTACTATAAATAGTCTGGTTGCGAGGCCGGGAGTGTACGTCTCTATCATATGTAGATGGTGCATCGGGGTAGGTGTAACAAGGCAATTGACCTTGATTTTAACCTGGAAGCCTTCCTCTCTCTATATTAGTGAGGGCGATATAAACCGATAGCAAACGTTTATCACAATGTGGATGAAACGATGCATATACGGTTAGCCACTGCATATTTCGTGAATCATATTTCCCTACCTATAACTGACTCCATGAACTGCCAAACCTCTTAATATGTTAGCTACAAACGCACAAAACTTGTTGAATATGTGATTTCAAATATGAAAGCAACTGCTGCAAGCAAAGTCAAGCCTTAGGCTGCACACATACTTATGAATAGCGGGATGACACTGAATGTACACCACTATGGCAATGCCATGGAGTCATCACATAGGTAAAGTTATTTTTAAAAGATTGTTAACACTGTGAATTGGGTATTCAACCGACGGCTCGTTTTAGCAGCATCTTACCCAAGTCATAGGATTTATATGCCGGGAAAAGAAATATTCGAGTCGGATTACGTCTAGTCGACACATAATTTCTCCAGTACAATGTATTTTGCTGGCATAGATACTGGGGCCGGTAAAATGACCGTCTTTTACGCTCCAGTAACGAACGCTTAAGAGCAAACAAGAGGATGTCTTACGTAACAAGTTGCATATTATTGAACCTACCGACGCATATATTTGTAATGTTGGTCTCCGCTGTGCCAGATAATATAAATCCTCATCATATTAGCGGTGCAAAAATAGTGCAGCGCTAATATGGCCTGTTGTGGGAAGACATATATCACTTACGCGTACATTACCATAGTCATGAACAAATGTGGTGGTCATCAATAAAACCTGCCGGTTTTATTATTGTTATATGCAAAACCCTAGAATATGTTTGAGAAAAGCAATGGCAAGTGTGCAAGCAGACCATATGGATAGATACACGATTTTATATGACAGAGAATGTTTGATATTAACACGAGACACGTATTTTATTGGTAACTATTTCAGCAGTCAGCGCATTGGTTACAAGAATAAGCGCTGTTTCGCTCTGAATAGCACAATTGTGTGTCACAGAACGTAGAATGTTACAAAAATGTGAAGTGCCAGTTAATGGGAATTTCTTTTGCTTTACATCGATCAGTGCCTACGGATGGTGAAGAATCAACATAAACTCATACAGCATTATTTGCGCAATATATGTGACATTCGGGGCAATCTATGTCCAAGGTTTCCGTGGCCGATTAACAGCATGAAAAACGTTGCAAGACGACATATATTGTGAGAATATCTTGTTTATCGAGAACCCAAAAAGTAATATGTGCTTGGCGATATCTTTGATGTTAATGGCAGCACACACGACGTCGGGTATGTGCTGTAATGCTTAAGAAAAATATCTATGAAAAGTTATTCAATCATCATTTTCTTTGCAGTGACTGACGATTGCAAATTAGTCATGAAACAAATGTAGCACTGCCGCAGAGGGACGACTCACCTCATGATTCCCGGAAAGTCGTCCAGATGCTGCATCCTTAGATTTCAAATGTGTACCAAACCTAACTGTTGCAAATATGATACGAGGGACAGAAATCTTCGGTTGTGACGACCGAGGTTGCAGCTAAAGATAAATCGAATGATCGGGAGAGGTTGATCTGCTGCGAAGGCGTAATATATGTGCAACCAATCGAAGACACAAACTGATGCCAATCAGCAGTTGCTGATGGCTACACTCACAAATGCCGTGTAGGTGTTTATTTCCTAATCGACGAGGAAAAATACTGCTATCAGTCTCTGCTGCAAATAAAAGTCGAACGGAAAATGTTCATAGCATCTCTATTGAATGCGTCACATAGCGACGTTATGGAAAATATTTCAAAGAGAAAACTCCACAAAAACTGTTTATATCATAATCTTTGTTGGTGATTTAATAAGGCTTGGCATGAAATATATCGTCCAAGGTACATGCAGGAGTTTAGCTTGTATTTGAGATTGCTGAAATCCTTGATAATTTTAGTTTGTAAAACGCTGGTATTGAATTATTAGTCATTGTTGCAGTAATAATGTGCACTTGTTTGGCAGCCACAGCGTACGCCAATTGATCCAGGCTTACACTGTGCATTGGGAGAATTTGGCGTAGATGCGCGCGCTTTGGGTTGACATGCGCCAATTATGCACGACGAACAAGGCTGTGGCAAAATAATAGAGGGAATAGCGAAGAAAATGTTGGAGGGCCTGTTATACCATGAAACATGACCCTGTTAAAAAAACAAATCATTATTAGCGGTGCCAAACGCGTTGGCGAAATCCAGAAATATAGGCAAGCTACGGACTTGAATACATTTAATGCGCGTAACTTTTCGTCCTACCACAGATATATATGTTTATGTTTATATATATCTGTATATATATATATTCATACGAGAAGACAGGTGTACCTAAGAAGACAGTCTTACATGCTTGATGCATATAGAACACGGATAATTTCTTCCGTATGTAAGTACAATTTGTGTAAATGGAAATTTTGTAGCCATCGGAAATGAGAAATGTGGTATGTTTGCGTGTAATCGATCGAATCGTGATGGAATACGTTAAGTAACAATGCACCAAATATAGGTTGCAGGATTGGTTACAAGGACTTTTGTCTTCTTATGGTTTTGGGACACAGCTATGTCTAACTGTGTAAATAATTAAATGTTGAACACCTCTAATGATCTAAGTTAATTGATGTTTCTTCTAGTAACTACACAGATAATTATCACCAAAGCTTCGGCTGTACTTTTAAGCCTAACAACGTTGATGTTCTAGTTATATCTCGGTAAACGCGACATAAGCAGTCATGATCTACTCGCGTACATTATGACGCCTATATCCTTGCACCAATTTTATTTATTGGCAAAATATTATTAATTTAGATCTGAGGCTGCATCACAAGATCAATTAAATGTTTGTAATGCTCCTTTATTGAATGTTCTAATATGCGCACAGTTGTGCGATAAAACACACCAAATTTCCTGTATGCATCAATAATGATCTTTGAGTTTGGTTCCGAGGAGTGATTCACGGTGATATGTGGACATGTAAAGCAAACACTAGACTATTATGACTCACAAACGTGCTTCCAAAACTGCTATAATCTGTCGAATACATAGTGAGGAACAAAAGTGCCCTTTATGCGAGAATGGATGCTGTAATAAAGACAGCGATGTACACTGTGTTAGGAATAGATACATCGAATTAGACAAAGCTAGTTTCACGTATTGACGGACAAGTCCCAATTGATAATATTATTCATTTCCTTTGTCTTTCAAGGGATATGAACAATAGCGAGAGAGAGAAAGTGAGTGAGAGAGAGAGAGAGAAGGAGAAAAGAGATAATATTATTCGTATACCTTCTTTTTCAAGAGATATGAGCAATAAACAGAGAGGGAGAGAGAGAGAGAGGGGAGAGAGAGAGAGAAGAAGAGAGAGAGATAATAATAATCATACCTGTTCTTTTTCAAGGGATATGAATGATAGAGAGAGAGGGGGAGAGAGAGAGAAGGTGAGAGAGAGTTGAATATTTACCACGATTACATGAGTGCTATCTTTCGCCTATCCTGTTAAATATAGTGTAATTGGAAGCTAGATCATGACAGTAACTGTAGCATAGGTGCACTATTCTGCTCTACAGAGAATGTCATTCGTCCTTGCTTGTCGGATTTTCCAGATTCAATAAAGCATTTTTAACCATAGACGTAGTGTTGGTATCACGGGGTCACAAACGTAGCAAACAGCCTTATGTTACGCTTCATTTACCATTGATTTGTAAAATGACAACAGAAATGCATTACGCTGCAATTATATTGTTTCGTATTTTTCAAAGAACTTTCGAGTAAATTTCAAATGTTTACTCTGTCCATCGAATCTTCTTATTTTACATATATGTGACCATATTTAAAGACACAAACGCCCTGTATTATTATGATTGTATGATGCTCGATGACGTGTAAAAGCAGGGTAGACGACGGGATGAAATAGTTTAGATTGTGAGATCATTGGCTGTCAGCATATTGAAAGTGTAAATGTGATTCTACGATTACACGTTGCTTCGATGCGGAAAACCCGATGTAATTTTGCTCTTTGTTCTTTTGAACGGCCCCTCATATTCATGTAGAATAAATTTACACAGGATTTGAAGTATTTGGCATAAATCGGTGAACAAACCCAGGTGGCTAGTTGCAAAATATGAGGCAATTATCAAAAGGATATCACATTTGCAAGATATCACCCCAGTGCATCCGGAATGAGATATAGAGCCTCGTTATATTCGATATAAGTATGTCGTGATGTGATACGAGGCACTACACTATGGCAAGGAAAATGTCTCGACCCCTAACGTTCATCTAGTTTCACCAAACACATTTTATAATAGTGTTGTGTGGACCTAATTAATGTGTTCTACCATAATAAGGAATCCGGCCATCATATATATTATATTTCTGTCAGACCGCTGCGTCCTATTCTAAGAGATAAATGTAACAGTTGGATTTGGAAAAGTCCTACTTATTGTTCTGGTCAGATGATGGACAAATGAGTTTATCAGCCCTAGTTGGGCTATCGGATTTTATTGGTTGTAAAATCTAGGCACGTGGTTGAGTAAAATGTTTAAAGCAAATACAGAGTTTCACGGATAATGGTAAAAGCCGTTCGGTTCAGCGAGAGCAGAATAAATATGCAACTATGCGCAATTCTCCAACAAAATGCCAAGCAATTATCTGGCTTCCTCTGACTCCAAAGCTGCACTATCTATATTGCAGCATAATTGTGACTTCAATCTTCTTATAAGTTGTAAGCAGATTTATGTAGAATGATTGCTTGCAATTAATTTAACCATTCCAGTCAGTACAATGTTTAATGGAGCGGAGACACAATATTTGCAGTGACTAACTTTGAGTCGAAAATACTTGAGCTGGGTCAATTCATTAGCTTAGCATATTTAAATGAACATTTGGGGACACAACATTGTTAGTTCACCAGTTCACTAGTTCTCCAAAAGCGCGCGGTCATTTCGGTCATTGTTTACGATGCCGTTTAACCTTAAGTGGCAGCGGTTTGTGAAAGCAGTTCTTTGCAAATCAAGAAAAATTTCACATGTGTTTCTAAAGCGATAGTAGATCGAGTGTTACTACAGCCTGATTTCTTAAGCAGGAACATGCCAGTGGTGAAAGCTGGTGTTTATTTGAGGTAATGCATTGATACCAAAGCAAAGATATCTCCAATTTAATGTTAAAAAACACTCATGCATACAGTAACCAATATATCAAATGATGAAAATTCCGTCTTAAAATGATAGCAGTGTTCCGCTTTTATGAACAATTCTGTTTTTTACTACTAGATTGATTTAACGTAATGAGTAATTTAGACAATGTCCAGTGCTAGCCGGATTTCTGACATAATATTGACGAATATCCATCTCGGCGTGACTGCTAATTAATCAGATTGTGTTTCCTTCATAGCCACTTTATACAGCTCGTTTGCAATTAAAATAGGTCCCCTATGAAAGATTTTCAGATTTCGCAAAGAGATACGGGGATGATTAACCTTTTGCAGTATTCGGTTTGCAAAGGCCGGTGTAATGATTCGATATTAATCAACAGCTATCATACGTCTATAAAGTGAAGAAACGTGCCTTAAATTACATCCGTGGCTATCAAATCCGGATATAATTTGCCAGCAAATGTGTTGCGTCTCCAGAAATGTCTGTGTTCCGGATACAAGATATATCTGTTGATATGCTTTATGGCACCCGAATGAAACATAGCACGGAACCATTCTATAGTCTCCAGATGAGTTTCAAGGCCAGGTGCCTGGTTATGCTGTGGGGACTACAATGGTCACGCCTGTTTTACTAATACATGACAAGAACCGTGGGAAGCTGCGCATTGGTTAGGTAGCGAGTGATGAATGTGTCCCAAATATAAAAGAAGCAAAACTCGAATATCCAGTTAAACAATTTAACTAAAGTGGTTTAAAATCTTTGTATAATTTTGTTTACGGTCGTTATTAATATTTACCCTAATCGAAGCTCGAAAATTGTCACACCTCGGCTCTATGCCCTTATCTTTTCAATAACATAATATTCTATTCATTCATTAGTGGATACATCATGTTCTTTTAAGACGTTTAATCAATCGCAGATAATTCATGATTCCATCTGTGCACGTGAAGGTTAGATTATACTGTGTGTGCTGATAAATGTGTCCATGTATTTCCCATAACCCGGTTAATGCGTCCCGTATGCGTCTTTTAAGACGTTTAATCAATCGCAGTTAATTCATGATTCCATCTGTGCACGTGAAGGTTAGATTATACTGTGTGTGCTGATAAATGTGTCCATGTATTTCCCATAACCCGGTTAATGCGTCCCGTATGATAAACCATTTTGAACATTCTGGTTATTCGTTAAATACATATGGACTTAAAAAGGGCATCCCGCAATTTGTTATGCTCGATATTAGAATTGCGATAGATATGACGCAATGAACGATAACTTTTCTTTTTGTAAACCGAAATATTTGCGGTCCAAGGAGAACGTCTGTAATTTTACTGAGTTGAGACGGGTCCATGTAGTCGGTTTGTTTATAGTAATAAGAGCCGACTATGAATTTATAATGGCATGATTATATTTTATCACTAGTATTTACCTGCAGAAAAGGTCGTGTGGTCGCATTAAAAACATGGTTTTATCAATGCTCTCGAGTCCGAGAGTCACGTTAAGTATCGCGAGATTGAACGAGAGTAGTTTTGGTGTTTGATCAGCTAATGACACCATACATGCAAATCGAACTATATTTACAGAAAGGTCGACAAATAATTGATGTGCTTTACTCCATTAAGCACATAAATAATACTAACTTGGGGTGTATCTGAGAGCCAGATACCGTCAGCCTTTTATAATAACAAGACGCCACAGTTTTTCGTTTCCAATGTAAATCGTATTTGTTTAAGAAGGAGAAAAATATCCCAACATTTATTCTCGTTAATATTCGCGTTATCGTTGTAGCGTGGACGGAGACGTTGAACAAACCATAAATGTGTAAGCTGCAAGAATGTGTTCCCGCAATGAACGCGTGATATTAGCAGTATATCGCAGACCTTGGGTCGAGTGTAGGCTTCAATTGAATTACATGCGCTAAAGTGGTAACGGCAACTTACCAGGCACTCTCGCATGCTTCATCGCGGCATCAACGATTCATTTTGTACAAATATATGCGACTGTCTTGACAAACTGCGACTTTGATATTGAAGCTGAATATCGTTTAATATATTTCTGATCTAAGTTGGTATGGCTGGTTGACGCAAGTTCCCTAATGTACCGAGTGACTGTTAGATATCATAACATTGTCTGCATTACTTAATAAGGACAATAACACACTGAGGATATCCTGCAGGAATTTGAGCAAAATATTAGCTCCGGCTTTTATATCGGTCAATATTTACAAATGCATATAGAGAAACGGCTGCCACATAGGTCACAAAGCGTTAATAAAATCAAAAGCAAACCAAACATCCAACGTGTTATATGGCATACGAAAAGGCGACTACTTTTACTTTATGAAGCTGTCGCAATAACATGGCGCAGCTGGCAACGCAATATTATCCTGCGATTCGAATGGTGGATTGCACCATATTATGTTGACAGGTTTAACTTATATGACTCCAACTCCGTTTGAATTATTACTGCTGGCTCGATGCTCTCCGACATAATGTACAGATCATATCTTCTCCAGTTATGAGACCTTACATTGATGGCGACCGCGATAGTTATCTACATTACTGACATCGTCTCAGTGATGACTTTCGCTTTTAACAAACGCTGTGATTCATCGTGGCTACAAATAATTAAGTCAAACGCATGCATTAAAATAACGACCGAACGAGCAAAGAATAGCTTTTGACTAGCATTTCCGCATATGTATTGCCCCAGCAGATGTACCAATATATCAGTCGTCGGTGAATAGCATATGCGGCTCACTGACTAATGGGTCCCCACTCGTTTATTCTTACAACGACGCTGAAGATTAATGCAGCTTTTGTGATATGTATTCACTAAAGTTTCCTCAACAGCAGACAAATATTAAGCGTGGCCATAGAGGCATAAAATGATAAAGCAGCCTGTACCCGAAGCCTTGGGTTATGTTAACTCTACTAGATATATATACAACACATAACTAGTTTTATTAATCTTACGATCAATCAATCCCGTCAGCTGAATTTAAAAGGACAATCTTTTCAGCAACCTTTGCATCTCAGTGGATGAAGCATTTGTTGCAAGAAAAGGACATATGCCTAGATCGTTAAACTCGGCAATCTCCTGGTGAGAATAAATTGCTTCCAGATCAAACAATCTAGTAAAAATATAAACGTGACAGATAACTCATTCACTCAAATACGTCGACCGACATCTTATAGGCGAAACAAATAAAACGTTTGCCTTTTCTGTCAAGAGCTAAAGAAACACTACGTATTTATTTGCTGTTGTTTGGGGCAACGGCAGAAGTATCAGGTGTAGCTAGTGTTCATGATAACTGATTCACGGTCGGAATGCGCTCCCTCTTCATTGTAACATGATACGTAAAACTGGAGACTGATCTAATGTTAAAATAACATTCATTGTTTGACCTATATATATATATGTATATATAAATATTATATATATATATATATATATATATATATATATATATATATATATATATATATATATATATATATATATATATATATATATATATATATATATACGGAAATCGAACACCAGACGAATGTGAATATACATGATAGATATACATGACAAGTATACAAGATAAGTAATCAGAGGAATATAAAATGAAAGAAATGGATTCTTATAACGTAACTTGTGAACGGTATTAAGCATAGGTTGATTAAAATAAAATTCATATTTTCCTAATTTCAATTAATTTATAATGAGATAATATGATAAACCATAAAATAACTTTGTTACGGTAAACGTGTACGCGGATGCCGGTCCAAAAAGCCTGTTGAATACCGTAGCTCTCAATGGTGTGAAACATCAAATGCAGAGCATATTTAAGTGTGTAGGGAAGCCATGCATCCTAACAAAGACTAGTTCCAATAAAGGAATGGGCATTGCTTGGAAAATACACAATATCGCCCCATTACTTAATAGGCCACTATTATGTTATCCCTACAATAAACTAAGGTACTGTACAAAAAGCCCTGGTTAATTTTAAATCCTTTTTAACGAAATAGGATATGCTGATGCATATGACGAATAACGCTATTAGGCTAATGGCGTAAAAGGTCTCGGACGGTTGACGTCAAGTACAGCTTATTAAATATTTCAACCAGTAATCCTGTAAAGATAACTGCCGGAAACCATATTTTGTCATAGGTTGTTTGCGTTTTACCTGACTATTGTGAGGTCCCATAAACAAAACAAAATGAAATACATATATTAATATAGTGGCAGATTTGTATCCTCTCAGATTACATTTAAGAGTTGTAAACATGTCGCATCCGCTCTCACGTACTAATCAATTCTTGAGTGTTTGCATCTATCTTGTCTTAACCATATGTACATTGGACTTTGTGGATGCTTGTTTATCGCAATCCATAAACAATTGGGGGCTGTGAATGTAGTATTCAGTCACAAATATAATCCATGATGGACGAATATGATTTAAGAATATCGGCATTCTGCACATATCCGCAAGTATAAATAGGCAAAAAAGTTGGATTTGTACGCATAAATTAGTATCTTGACCATTTATGGATGACCTTTAGTGGACCAAAAGTATATTTTTGCAATACAAACCGCAAGAAATATGTTTAGTGTTATTAATCTTTTTTATTACATCATTTGTGATATGCCGAATTAATGATTACTAATTAATGAGAGCAACATGTACATCGACGTATACGAATGGCAGTAATCGTCGCTATGTATATACATATATATGTATATATATATATATATATATATATATATATATATATATATATATACATATATATATGTATATATATATATATACATATATATATATATATGTATATATATATATCTATGTTTATATATATATGGAGATATATATATATGTATATATCTGAATATGTATATAGATATATATATATCTGAATATCTCTCTATATGAAAATATATATAGATATTGATATATATATCTACATCTAGATATATATATATATATATATCCTCTCTCTATAATCTATCCCTATATACATATATATATCTCTATAGAGATCTATATAGATATATATCTATATATATAGAGAGATATATATATATCTATATATATATCTCTATATATCTATATATATATATATATATATATATATATATATATATATATTATGAGTTCCCACAAAGAATTCGTGAGAGCTAAAGTAGAGACTGTGGTGGTCGTTCTACATGCGTGATGCATTAAGACATTATTCTTTTTGGGACTGAAAACTAGATTTTTTTTCTGTGCGAACGAGGAACTGCGGTTATTAAAGCAGAATGTAACCGAACATATTGAAATGCCAGGTGAGATAACCATACGTCAGCTGGCAATTACTACATGCTTTCGTTCAAATGGTCAATCCCAAACCGAAATTAGTCGTAAAACCGATTCTTCAGACAAAACAGAACCTGTTCTTAATTGTGCATTGACTAATTATGTCCTTTTCTTGCAACAAATGCTTCATCCACTGAGATGCAAAGGTTGCTGAAAAGATTGTCCTTTTAAATTCAGCTGACGGGATTGATTGATCGTAAGATTAATAAAACTAGTTATGTGTTGTATATATATCTAGTAGAGTTAACATAACCCAAGGCTTCGGGTACAGGCTGCTTTATCATTTTATGCCTCTATGGCCACGCTTAATATTTGTCTGCTGTTGAGGAAACTTTAGTGAATACATATCACAAAAGCTGCATTAATCTTCAGCGTCGTTGTAAGAATAAACGAGTGGGGACCCATTAGTCAGTGAGCCGCATATGCTATTCACCGACGACTGATATATTGGTACATCTGCTGGGGCAATACATATGCGGAAATGCTAGTCAAAAGCTATTCTTTGCTCGTTCGGTCGTTATTTTAATGCATGCGTTTGACTTAATTATTTGTAGCCACGATGAATATTGATATATCTAACGCCTTCAAATAACAAACGTTAATTTTATGATAATTTTGGCGGACAGTGTAAGCACATTTTGGGTTTGCTGTTGGATGTGTCTGGTCATGGTATTGGAATAGATTAGACGATCCCCAAATATATACACAACAAATAATCTAGAATGTGACCTGTTTTGAAAACAGCATTCAATTTTCATAATAAAGCATTGTAAACATTATAAAAGCGGAATAGGAATATTGCTACAATTCGTCACTGCAATGAGGCTATGTGATGTTGCCTGGGATATCGCATTTCTAGAAAGGGACCGTATAATCGATCGGAACTCCAGACGTCGTTGCACGCAAATAACGGAAAGGTACAAGTTCACATATGATCATAATTTTAGAATGAACTAAAACCAATCCTAAAAGCGGCAAATTAAGCCACTTGTTAGCGATTCAATGCGATATCGATCAGTTTGTGAAACAATTTTACTAATACGTTATTTAGCTTAGAGCCTCATGTGCCTTGCGAACAGGAGAGATGACATTGCATAAAAATAATGTAGCATCATACCGTAATGGCGATTGGCACGGATACATACTTTGTAATAACTGTTAACATGCTCTGATGGTTATGTCCATCGTCGTTCTATTGTCGAATCAGACCCTATAAAATGAGCTAGGTACCATATAACAATTGTGACTGTGGTTTTCAGCGCGATATGATAATAAAATGATCGCGATGGTGACAATGTCGCTAATTGGATTTATTCTCTATTGTCAGTGTGATTTGTTTTGCAATTATAAGTGCAATCATAGGTTATGCATAATGCATTGAACATTCATGTCTTGTTTCTAGAGGCAAATGGCTTTTTGTCGACGACTTTAGCATTTCGTAAGACTTGAGACATCCCCAGGCGAGAATCAATCAACTGCAACTGCCTTGGTAGCAGGACATCACCTTCGAGCCGACGCGGAAATTTTACTAAGGCGAGCCGCAGAAGCAGCGGAAACGCAAGAGCTTTTATATCCATCTGGTGGTGATTTAGATTATTTATAGGGTATGAACTTCAGCTTGGTTATTCTAATTATATTTAGCAGTATACGCATGCTACAACCAATACGTTATATTTTTTCAATGTATGGGGTTGTTGTGAATATGTAAACACCTACAGTTAGTTTCGTTTTTTGGACGTAGGCCGTCTGACATTTTTACTTGTCCGAACAGCGCCAGTCTTGTATCGTGCATCAATTTTCATAAATAACATTATAGGGAAAGATGCATGATGCATAGGGCAGAGTGGAGTTGCTGCACGTAGATGCACAATATAGACAGTGGTTATGCATCTTGTCCTAATTGACGCTGCTTAGATAATAATATCTTCATTGATGAAGCAGTTGGTTTACTCGAATCCGCCGTATTGCCGTCTACCCAAATGCAATATTGCCAATCTAAGGACACCTTTGCAAACTATATGCATACGTTATCTGATGCGTCGATATCTGCGTTTGAATATCAGTGGATTGCGGTTGTAGACATGATGTCAGACATTTGAATGAATGTTGTCGAATGCAAGTACGCGACCTTCAATTCAGCCTCCTCACAACCATCATTTGGTAATGTTTGCCATGGATTTTGATATCTTCATTAGATAAAATGCTGAAGGCACGAGGGCAGTACTAGCATAACAAAATTGTACTTTTGCTCGAGGCTGTTTTAGTAATGTGTGTGAACGTAAGATAATGTGTGGTATCTTTCGTACCAGCTCTGCAATAATTGTGGAAACAACATAGCATTGAAATAAAATAGAATTTGCGGTATATTTGACTATTGAAACTTGACGATTAGCTGTCTAAACTAAGTATGCCCCTAAGTATGTCCGTATACAGGGTGGTAGTTAAAATAGGTCATATAGTGATACGCCTCGAAGTAATTTTGAGTATTATTTCAGCGTTAAGAGCGGGACATATGCGGCATCTATCCGATAAGATTGTCAAATCAACACCGAGTATGGAACTAATTAGTTTTCTCAAAATAATCCTCAATACATTCGCATCAATACTTTGTGAAAATACATAATTGACAATGGTTGTCAAGCACTGCGCTTAAAATAATTCGAGCTAAGATGAAATGTATTAGGAGCATTAATCATGCATTTTGCCAATTCGAGGTGATTGTGTAGGGAGGGGAGGTGTTGGTACCTGATGGCAATGACAAAGATCGGTACATTTCTGATTTTTCGCGAAACATTTTGCAAATAATATATAATCAATCAGATATCAGCCAAATCAGGGGTAAAAAGGCAAACGGGGTAATGAGGATAGTCTCCCCCCGATTATTGCATCCATCATTTGATGTAAATCGTTGGTAAGTTGATTCACACACTCTGCTTTCAACCCTTTTTTTCGTCACAAAACACCATCACTGAACTGGTAATGTACCGTAAACATTCAAGCATTTTGGATTAGCGGATTTATTGATGAAAATGTGATGTTTTTGTGATTGTTTTGATATTGTGATTGTTTTCCTTACATATTCACGTGATGCTCTTTTATCGACGATTTAAATATGTGTTTTGCGGCTCAGTTGAATGCTGACACATTCCTATATTGACCAATATTCATCCACGTTTCGGAGGTGAGTTCGTTCAAAGACAATTGTATCTGTTCATGAAGGGCAATACAAATTCAGCCGATCATATAACGTGTTTTAATAAGTAAGGGGATCGCCCTGACTCGTTTATCGAGTATTTCCGTAAACCTTGATGGAAAATTTTATTAAAGTCAAATATCCGCAACACAGATATCGGTCATGGCTTTATGTTAAGTTTAATCAATTAAATCGCACATATGGTAAAGGTTTTGGCTCTTTTACCCCTGCAAAGATACTACCACAGTCCCTGAACGAATCAACCCATTCTAACCCCGTCACGACCCCGCCCTAATCCCCCCTATGTCTTCACCTTTCACATCGACCCTGTTAATCAAACCTTACCCAAGTAATCTCCATAGAGCTAACGAACTCTAACCCCCGCGGTTAATTCAACACAAATCCACAATAATTCCCAAAGATCTTTGGTAAAATGCTACTTGTAATTAGGATCGTTCATTAGCAGTTTATTTACTTCGGCTTTAGGTCTCTGACTATTGCGTTGAGTTAGCGGTTTACGGGCATTCAACATGTTTTGCACCTTATGCGGAACGAGACAATATGCCAGAAAATAGTTGCTATTAATCAACCGCGCTTTGAACGCCATCATTATCGACCTGTTAGAAACCCGTAGATATTCATCGCAAGCATTAATGTTGCCACGCCTCATTACTGATTGTGCGTTATTCATTGAGACCCGGGCCTCATACTGTTGGGTGAGTTAATAGCGTTGAGTAAGCGATTCAAGAACACCGCTCATTCGTGTTAATTGTATGTACGCACGAACAATTGCTCAAAAATTCAAGAACTCTTACCAACGCTCTGTGCAGAAAACTTTAATTACGAACAATAAAAGTAGAGGCTTACCATTTCTTTTTGCTTCTTTCGGAGTCCATACTGCCGCATAAGCGAATATTTACCACAAGATATCACAGACTCCGCTTGAATAACACAATTATAATATTTACTCTTATTTTGAATTACCAAAGATTGCTGCACGGCATTCCCGAACGTCATTTCTCCTCTAAAGACACACATATTCTTGAAAACATCGTTTATCTCTACGCATGCACGTCACAGGACATTAATCGCCCTCTAAAATAGTATGCAGAGTTTAATGCTTGCAGGAATGTTTTAACATATATAATCAACCTAATATTCGTGAGGGGCTACAATCTATGACCTACCGGCGTACATTTCTACTGGTAATGTTACAAAAAGACTTTTTTGATGTTGAATGTTGCTTTGATATAAGTCTCTCGAATAAATTTGATGACGAATAAGATTGCAAATGGGCAGAAACAGTCAACGGGTTGTTCAACATTGTGTCCTACGATGCTTCATATCAGTGATATCGCTGAAATAACTTCAAAATATATCTCTCTTCAGCTCTGATTACCCACTTTTGGATCCACTAGCCGCCATATCAAATAACAATACCTCAGTTCTGACGAACACACGTAAAAGAACTATCCGGGTCGCCTCGAGAAATGGATGCTTGATGTTTTCGTTCTTAAGTGATGTGATATTATCATAACACTTGCATATGCGGCATGTGTTAATGGCTTACTAATGGCAAAAATTCCCACAGACAGATGGATAATTGTCTTAAAAGCACATCTTAAACGCACTTTGTATTCATTTATCGATGCAGTTGATGTTAAGACCAGACTGGCGAACGTATTCTGTGGCAGTGCATGCTAAATGCTTAATGTAAATTCGCAAGATTTACTGAAGAATAACTCTCTGATTCAATGTCAAAGGGAGTGTGAAAGTATAACGAAATCGAATATCAATTTACTGTAAACGTGCGTTAATCTATTCTATCAGCATAAATCTTAAACGTGTAGTCAGTGCGAATCGGCCCTAGAGTCATGGTACAATAATCCGCCATTTTAAGTGGAGATTTTTGCTCGCGAGTGACCAGTCAGGTTAAAACGCCTTGGGATCCAAACCATGACGTATATGTTGTAAGGTGACTACAAAACCACGGAATGTAGCAGCCCTTGAAATTCAAGCAGAAGCATCAGTGGATTCACGTAATGTACGCATGTTAATTACTGTAGCGTTACACTTAATGTACACATGTGAATTACTGAAGCGCTAGGTTACATCTAACAGTTGTATCAATCATCTAACGCAGTGCATAAGGCAAATGATTTCATCTTATGCGGACGAGTATATCCCGGCACGCATGCATGCTCATACAAATACGCTGAATTGACATACACTCTCGTGGTGAGGCAGCCTTTTCCAGAATGAAAATGGTAACGAAGACTAAAACGCAGTACACCGATAATTCGTGATACATATGTCATCTTATATTGTGCACCAACTCGCAATGCGTAAAAACTACTATATGGTCGATGTGTATCAGTTCAAACATATATATATATATATATATATATATATATATATATATATATATATATATATATATATATATATATATATATATATATATATATATATATATATATATATATATATATATATATATATATATATATATATATATATATATATATATATATATATATATATAGTTGAACGCGACTTTTTCATTCACTGATGTGCCCATACGAATATAAATATATGCTGACAATGAAAGTGTATAAAGTGTAAATAAAATGCAATATTGCAGCACCGTTGTTTTATCGGCTATCTTCCAATCTTATAGTGCCAATTAGAGTAACTGATACATGAGCTTAGAAACCATTCCATTCATACTAATTTGAGATAAATGTAGATGACATTGTCGGTTTTGATCGCGACGCAACATTGAGTTTACATCACAATTAAAGTTTAAGATATGACCATGTTGATTAATAAGGTTGTATAAATTGCAATAATCACAGCACCTTTTCTATATAAAACGCGGCGGTACATAACGTCAGCTCAAATAATGCAACATTGCAAATACATTACTTTATCCGGTGCGTAGATTACTTATCCATACCAGTGCAGACTTCGTTTTTGATGGATTCGTCTTCGCGTTATTACGTAAGGCATTCGTGCAGAAATGTTATTTGATGAATGAGCCCCGCTCGAAAAAGCCTTAAATATGGGATAGCCTCTTTTGGCTTTAATCGAGGTCTGAGTTCTAATAAAATGCATTGTTGAGTAAAACCTTTAGCTGCCATATCCCACTGTGGTTTCTAGTTGGCCAAGTTTGCAGTTTTGTTATAGTTCTCTTGGTATGAAAGCAGCGCAATGCTTAAAGGAAAGACCAATATATTCATTCAAGGCGCATACCAAAATAAACTAATCGTTAGAAGGTCATTAATTGAATATAGCCTCATATTTACGTTTACACCAAGTGCAACATCTACATTCATGCTATCAATCCCATCTAGCATCAACAGAAAATCGATGCCAGAATTGGCCATTTGATGCCTATTCGCAATGCGTTTTTCGTGGCTCTGATAATTACGCTTTTATTGCATCTTTTGGCAACTCTGTCACAATTGTTTGAACATTTATTGCGAATTTACACGCTATTGTTTTACTTAGTGGCCCTGGTTATAAGGCATAATTGTTGGTGATAATGTATTTCGGAAGATATTTGTTTTCCATGTCCTATTCTATATTGCAGAAATGTACCAAACATAAATTGTATTTGGTTCATTCTGTGTCGTAATCAACCAATCTATAAATGTTGTTCACATACTGATATTTGTAAAAGTACTATAGATGCAACATAACTCATCCCCATTAGTATACCTCAGAAACACGCATGAGGTTATTTGATAGCATGTTACCGCAGAAATTGTTTTATTCTAAATGCATAGGACACTATATAAGTGTTGCATAAGAAGGACCTTCGTATTAGAAATTTCAACACTTGTTCTGCAGAATCACGTACTAGTTTGGTGGGGTTTGCCAGGTTTGTAAGTATACAACCGATTCACTCTATTCGGTTGAGATTGCGTGTTGTCCGATTTCATAATTAAACACGGGATATAGTATATGATACAAGAGGCATGGTAAGCCTGATCTTGAAAATTATTTTACATCAACGGCTGTTCTGTAATTATTACATCTTGCATGAATGAGCGCATCCAACAACGATTACAAAGAAACCGTCCCTGAACAAACTTTCAAATGTATGAGCCAAGGCCAGGCTTTGTCAATTAATGTGAGAGCTAATGGATCTGCCTTATGGAGTTGATAACGAACACACGGACTGTCATGTGTGACCCCAAATGGAGATCAGCCAAAGTGACAGTCAAAGAATAATCAAAGACTATTTAATTTTTCGATAACAAATTCGTTTTTTAAATAAATGCTTGACATACATTCAACGTCCGCGGAATCATTTTGTGCCTACAAAAGTTTGCTACTAAATATATGTATACTATTCTCCTAATTAAACAGAACAGCAAAAAGTTATCTTTATTACTAACCACGTCAACACCAGCATCCGTACAACATTGCACCTGCTCTTTTCAATACTACCTGCGGCTGAATGTCTACGTTTTATGCCTAAAGGTCCGCATTATACCCAATTTCGTTGACAATTGTGAACTCGGTATTCTTTTCGGCAAGCACAATCTGACGAAATTATAAACTAGTGGCGGATAATGGCGGTTTACAGTCCTTACAATGCACGTCACAAGATCCCGAATCACTGTAATCACATCAAACAAAGGTGATAAACGTTTTGTATATATGATAAAGTACCCATCGTCATCGACCTTCGAACATACCGTTGTCTTAACAGCTATGCAAAAGCCATAGCTTCAAACCATTTACATCTCAAAAGGCGATTTCGGTGTCCATTTAGGCATAGAACAGCCATTCAATCAAATTTCTTTGGAAATTATTAACACTAAATAGCATCAGATTATCATTACGGGTCCTCGAACGACTTCTTTGGAGCAATCAGTCAAAGCAAGGATTATTACGCAAGAGAACTCATGCTGTTTATAGAAATCCTGTAATCGACAATTTGCTTCAACCCAGACCCTTCGATCGTCATTTGCAGTGTTTCTGGTTACCACGATTGTCGATTACATCTGGAGCTGCTAAAGCCTCCTTCCTATATAACGCATGACAATGTCAATATAAGCCGAGCTGCCTTCATTTGACTGTCTCGGCGCCTTCTGTAATATTCCAACGTTAAATCCGCTGTAAAACCTTAACTGTATATGTTTGTGTAGCACTTGTAAGGAGGCTCATTAATGTTATCCAACCATGACAGGTTAGTCTCAACAGCGTCCGGATCCCTTATTGCTTATGGTGCCATCTCGTTCACTCGCTAAGTGTATCTTACTGGGTTCATTTTGATATTAATTAAACCGGTCCATTACAGCAGAGCAAGGTGCGCTCCTGCTTAATACCCGTTCCCCGGGTCAATAGCAGCATGAACATGTTGAGTGCCAAATTGACAACAAATCTACGCATCATCATAACGTACCTTCTGAGTCATCAGTTTTATTGAGTAACAGCTGATATGAATTATAAATCTCAACTTACTCGACCGGCGTCACAAGCCTAACCCCCCCCCCCCCCCCCCCATCTCCTCACACACACATACCCGATTTCCATGCCCTATAGACACATGCCAATCCTGCCTTTACCTCTTTCACAGACCAGCGTTCTGCAAGCCCCATGAAAATTAGAAAACGTGCCTTAATCGTTGAAGGATCTTTTACATTCTACAATCAGTTCCATACTGTTCGCCGATCTCGACACACACCTCAAAAAGCATTTAGGCAAAGCTCCATTTTAAATTCAAATATTAAGTCAACTAATAAATTTACGTCCTGAGTTCTAGTCGTCATTATCACAAGTGCGAATCGTACGCATCTCTACAACACACTTCACGATACATTACATCCAGGAACGCGACGGTGCTTCTGCGCACCCTGGGATAATAGGACAAGGCATGGATGTGAAGACATGGCACGTTTTGTGGCTGACTATATTAGCCTGCATGGCCACATAGCTCACAGCCTTAATGCAGCGCGAACACCGGCTTACGAGTTCATGTGATGTCTATGATACTTTTTAACCAGTCCCATTGCTAAGCTACGATATGTTTTAAGAGTAGTGACTCATGAGGTGTCCAAACTGGATTCGACAGTCAGACATGATAGTTGATACACATGCAAATATATCTGTCTCTGTTTTAAAAGCCCTAGACCATATATAAGCACCATTACCCATTGTTATTGCGAGTGGAATACGAGCCTTCTAATAGAAGACAATATGAAGTCGTCGGGAGTAGGTGCATTTGTTCATCTTCACCGTACCTTAATCACATAGCTCCACCTACAACAGCCACAATATTCAGGAAGTCAGACAGGACCACAGCACCCAGTTTGTGGCGCTATAATTTGTACTGCAGCTATAGAAAATACTACGCAATTTGTCGACAAGAGCCGAAAGCAAGTGCTGATGGGAACCACCTGGATATGTTACGATTTGTCCTTCATCTTGGCTCAAGCAATGCCGTCGTAGCGATTGCCAACCTATAAACCTCCGCATTTTTAAACTCTGTATTTCAATAGCATCTATTCTATAAAAGGTGCCGTTAGTGACGATAAGCGAATATCCCTTCTCGTGAGAAGTTATTGCTTCATTAATGCGCGCCCTGCGACTTCGCCGGATGTTGAAAAATTAAAAGGCTCTACATATCGTACACATCATATAGAAAAGTAAGCAACCAGTGGAACAAAGATGAAATTTGTTCCTAGTCCTACAACTGGCATGCAAAAAGGAATCAAATAATCAAGGAGAAAATATAACCGCCATGTAAACTCAACAGGTAACAGCGTCTTCCACTGTATGCACATTTCAGGCAAAAGAATGCTGCTAATATCCATTATATCTATTTAAAGTGTGCTTTCACCAGATTATTTGATAAAGAGTTAACAGCGACAGGTCTGGTAACCTAAATAAGTGTAAAGGCACACTCATTCTGGCAATCTTGCACAAGCGCTATGTCCGCGTTAGAATAAGTTGTGCCAATGGTTGTTATAATTGGAATTTGCTTGCTGGATCTGTGTAAACTTAATGATCCTCAAGAGCTAATAACGATTAGCAGTGCTTTTTGATTTGACACATGTGTTGCCGGGATGACGCATAGGTGGTAGCATATGATTTATTTGGTTATTCATTATGCAACGGGAAAGCCACATAATCGAGAAAACTGCAACAACCAGCTTCTTAGCAATACGACGCTGTTTTTGTCCTCCTTTATTCAAGTGGATCTAGTTGAAATCACTAACGCTCTGCGTTATCTGTTAGCTTATGTAAATTGACAATATATGCCGGAATTTCTCAGAATGCATTATATATATATATATAAATCAATTCTATTGGAAGATATCTGCTACTCAAAACTGAGATAACTCCTCCCATCGGCAGTACCTTAACGAATGTGTATAGAATGCGCCATTTGTCATGTAGGAAAATGAGTAATTGTGTTTAATAAGATTCGGCAAGAATGATATATATCTATTACTAACGTAAATGGCGTCATCTCGATTTGTTTGTTTCAAATCTTGCTGAGCTTGCGTAAGATATTTAAATTGTGAAAATCCTGGCTCTAATATCGGTACTTTTATACCTTTCCTTATATCATTAACGTTTTGAAGAGACTCTTCGGCTGTTGATTTATGCCGTCATTAATAACCTTTGTGAATTTGCTCAAAGGGAACTGGTAGGCTGGCGTTTGATCCTCAATTACTCTTTTGAGCCAATGTAATTGCACAATTATGATAGAAAGGTCTGGGCATCAAACTGAAGCGCTGAGAGCACACTGGAGATATCGATAACGAGCATCACGTTTGAGCTTAATAATAAAGTGGAAAATGAAAGCAATATCAGCTGGGAAATGATCTTCAAGTGTTTTACTGTGGCGCTAATATGAGTTTGCGTCGATGACACTCCGGAGTCCATACTTTATGGAACTCAAGTACATGTTAGTTAAGACGGGATTGGCAATCCATGCAAAAACCTAATGCTTCAAAGTGACCTGACTAAAGGTGTTCAAAGGCCAATGTCTGCTGATATCTTTAATGTGAAAAACAGGTCAAACTCATGGGCCAATATATTTATGCGCCTTCTAGGCAACCTCGTCGAACCTGGCAGAACGAGCAAATGATTCGTTAGACCGAATCAGTATCACTGGCAACTTGTGATATTCTGACCATTATTAGGGGGGCTAATCCGATACAATATTCACTACTTTCTATGTGCCATTTTGGGTGGCAAGATTACGATAAGATCAGAGGCTAGGCTTAACAATAATTTTTCCGTCTTATCAATTAAATTGTTCCATACCGCGTCGACACTACGGTTTTGTAACAAAATACGTACGTTTGAACGACTCAGTATCGTGTAATATATCTACATGTGGGTTTTTACGATCGCTGAACACAAATATGACGTGATTTGTTCTATTGATCAACTACCAAGAACGCTATTGAGAGCATATAACCGAAAAACAACCAACTATACACCTGGCACAGACATTACAGTCTGCAGGATGTCAACCACACTTGACTATTTAAATAAGAACTGTTATCGTTGATCTATCTACGTCATTTGTAGCATCTGCCTCGGGCTCAGCGTATTTACTATGGAATTTTAAAAATGTTTGAAAGCAAATTATCCATATTGTTCTTTCCATCAGCAGCGTTAACTCTTCTCGTTTGACGGATATCTGGCGCCACATTGTTAAGTAATTTTAGATACCGCTTTTGTTGTCGATCGTAATTGTCTGTCACCTTTTTGAGATTGAAACGGTGTCGAGCTGGTTCCTCGCTCCTGAAAAATTGGATCCACAGTCAATCTGAAATTTAGGCGATATATTCAGGCATTGCACTCATTCTCTTCTTTTCGCCGGATAAAGCGCATATCTCAATTGGTTTCCTCTGTTTTGTTTATTTACGAGATACTGACATGTTACGGATCGCCATGTAGCTTCTATGAAAAAAATCATCATCATAATCATCGTTTTTCATTATAATTTGTATGGCCATCAAAAGCATTTGCGTCATTCTGTCATTAAACAAACACGCTTTGTTGTACATTTTGTCTGTTTTGGATTTCGTCGTGTTGCTTTAAGTTCATAGTCATCGTAAAATTGTTATGCTGCAGCTTTTTCGTTTGCCAGATTACAGTTTTATCAATTCAGCCCGCTAGAAATTCAGCAACCACAATCCTACTGGCATCAGCTTTATTGATCACTGTTTTTACTTTCCTGGTGCTCGACATTATGCCATCATACATTTGTGGACAAGCTGCTACCGGGCTCCTTTGAAACACCAGATAATACTCATTTATCGACTTAAGTTTTACCTGTATTTCTTACCGGGAATTCAATCTTTTGAATGGATACGCCGTACAATCAAACTTCATACGGGAAATCACAAAATTCACGATTATATTTTTTCCAAATTGTCAAGTTGTTTGCATTTGACAGACAGCTTTTTTCGTTTCCGGCCCGCACCGTATGTTTTGCTAGCCATTCAAAATATCTCAGCGGAGGAGAATGTAAAATTTGTATCGTATACATTTGTATTGAAATTGTTACGTCAAGTTTATACAAAACAGTGGCTGACAGAGCTTTTTATTATGTTATTACACTATAGAACATGTTTCGCGGCACGTGTAAGATTTTTGGTAATACAGCAAGGGAAATTGCCATGTTTAGTAGAGGCTGGCCGGTGTCTAGGTTGACAGGTATGAGCTTTAGTGCTGACAGTTAAATGGTGACAGCAGATGCAGAATTTTATTCAGTATATTGCATGGATCTGGTGCAATTGTCTCAAATTGGTCACTGTTTAGTAGTTGATGCCTCAACTGTCTTTATATTTTTTGTTTGATACTGAAAAGGTAACGATGGTAATCTAGCAGTGCGTAGTCTTGGAAAACCAAAGGGAAAACTTTATTTTTGGAAGCTTAAGGCAAACTACGCTCCTTAATGCTTAGAATATACTCATGTTAACTAACTAGGTTTGTTGTTTGCATTGATTCGGTAGCCACATGTGTCTTATAGTTTGTTGTATATACATATATATATATATATCATCTGCTTATTTTGCATTTGCGGGCTCAAATTATGTGATATCGCGGATGCCAAATTTTAACATCTGCCTTGTATGGCTTTATTTAGTTATCTTCATTCAAAACTTATTTCCGACGATTTTAAATTTTTTGTTCCAAAATGGTTGTACCAAAAAGGTCATGACGGTTTTGTCATGCAAAAAACCAACCATTTTGGCCTTTTTATATAATCGACCATTTTGGCCATATTATAAAACCAACCATTTTGGCCTTTTTATATAATCGACCATTTTGATCATATTATAAAACCAACCATTTTGGCCATTTTATATAATCAACCATTTTGACCATATTGTAAAACCAACACATACCCCGTCGTACAAGGTATTATGCGAATGTATAACCCGTCGTACAGATTGAAGCTGAAAAACATACCCCGTCGTACAAGTATGAGGCCCAAAAACCCGTCGTAAAAGTCGAGAGGCCGAAAAAGCATACCCCGTCGCGCGGCACATATACTACCTCTATACACTTAGGTGCCCCCCCCCCCCCCCCCCCGGGATTAAGTATGCAACGAGTTAGATACAATTTGCATCATCCTTATTGAAAAGAACCCAAAGAGAAGTCCAATTGATTGAGTAAAGCAGTGACTGTCATAACGCATGCAGATTGCTGGGCACACTGCTCATTAGGCAAAGGAACTTCGCCTCCCATGGTGGTTTTTTTTATAACATAAGCATACCAATATTGATGGTATTATCATAAGACCAGATTGGTTGGAAATACAAATTATATAACAGATCATTTTGGTGTGCCTATTAGAAAATTGTGATATATTTACATAAAAATACCCTTTTAATGAGAAAATTCTGCCGGTTCTCAACCAATCACGACAATGTTTAACATGATTACCGTTGCGATTTATATTGAGCTGTAATTATTTCTCACTTTTGCACCTAATGGTTGTTTATAAAACCCCACCTGATTAAATCGTTTTGTGTTAACAAAGATTACGTAATCGATAGGTTATCAAGCAAAGTAACTTCAATTAAAACAAAGAATGAATATGAGAAGAAAAACATGCATGCTTTCAACAACAACCATTTCATGCTTGATAATCATTTAAAGTTAACATTTTATGCTTGATAATCATTTAAAGTTAACATTTCATGCTTGATAATCATTTAAAGTTAACATTTCATGCTTGATAATCATTCAAAGTTAAGGGATTTCCTTGTCATTGACTGGGCTTTCCGCTGCTCGTTCATTATTTTGGTACGAACTTTGTTGTACGGATAGGTTATGCCGTTCTCTTGGATGATGCGCATAATCTCTTGTTTTCCTGGGGGACAGAGTTTAAAAAACACCCGACATTAATCAACATGTCCGCTTGATAATACAGTTAACATTAAAAAAAATTCACGCATTAACAGCTTTCAGTCATATAACTGTTACCAGGCAGTTTGCGTTTTGGGACTTGGAAGCTTGATATACTGTCCAAAAGCCTTGTGGATGATGCTTGTCTGGGCAGAATCCCATTTGCAGCGCTTTTCCATTGGGCCCTCATCACAACTGTTATCTTCATCAGGTGCAACTAGAGCTGATTCTGCAAAAACATTTCCTACCAATTACTTAAATATATTCTAAACCCAAACTTGAAACACCAATCAATAGCTCACATATATGATAGCATAAAAAAAAATTGTCACTGACCATTCAATTGGAAATTGGCAGGATCATAAACTTCAAGTGAATCTGGCCATACCACATAAAGGAAACACATATATATATATGATTTATCCTGCCGCCCGACACTTGAATTATGCATTGGCATCCATACAACGCCATATATTCAAGTATTATTTTTTTTAGTTCTACCACCAGTCACAACAAAGCATTATCTATATAAACAGAGCACAGAAAGACTAATTGCACTCTGAGAAGTGCCATTCATCGTCTCAATCAAGACAGAATTTCACCAGTTTTACCGACCATTTGTGCCGTCGTGTCCAAGTTGTTGAGGAACGCGCCAACTCGAGACACAGCAAGAGCGGGCAGCGGCCTCTGGTAGGTACCGCGGTTGACCTCGGACGAATGCCCCATGTGTTTGTAAAACAACTCGCGATCTTGTTGGGAGACGTCCTGTTGAGCGTATAATGTAGAGATGCGAGCTCTTTGGTTGGTAGCATTTACCAGACTGCAGTCAATGCCTGCTTTTTTCATCACTGCTTCCGTGGCGCTCCATCCAGCCACATGCCGTGAGAATCCAATATTGGGGAAAATGAATGTGTTTTCCTCCAATATATTTGCGCCACTTCTCCTTTCATTGTCGGCAAGTAAATCCATTGCATTGAAGCAATCTTTTGGGATGATGATGCTTACCAAGTGATTACCCTTACCCGTACAGTAGGTTACGTCCAATTCAGAGGAATGGTAATCGTCATCGGTTTGCCATTTTCTTCGTTCAGTCAGTCAGTCCATGTTTGATGGTCATTCTACAAGGCTCCCCACCTCGCCTTGCATTGAAAAGTGTGAGCCTACTACAAGTCAGATTCCTTAGCTCAACAAATTCGGAAGTGGCAAATTCATCGATAGTGATTCCTGAAAGGTATGTGATGCGATCCACTGTGTGGTTTCTGAGTTTCACCATAACTTCTTCCGGGGGAGTCCTCTCGGGCAGCCTTAAGCGTTCTTGTCTTGATTTGTTAATCAGATATTTACAATCACTGAACATCAGGTTCTGGTGGTGCTTGAGCAGGCTTTTAAAATGCCCAAGCTCCTCTACCTGTTCCTTTCCCTGTTCCCCAGAAAGCATAAGGGCCTCTCCCTGTATTATTTCAGCTGATCGCATCAGTAGATAATATAATGAATTCTTCAATCCATATTTGAGTGTTTTGTCATCTGATGTGAGGCTAGTGATTGCTTCTCTAAGCGTTGTCCAGTTGCCGCGGTGGAACATGTCTCCAGCATCCTTCATTCATTTCAGAGTCATCTTGCTTTTGAACTTCTAAGTACAGACTTGCAAGCATGCGCATATCAGCCATAACTGATTTGCGTACTTCTTCTTTGCCCAAAGATGCTTGCCTATCATTTTTATTGTGCTGTCTGTTCTGCAACAGTCTCCAACGGCATTGCTGTGGAAGCTACTTAAAATCTCTTTAAAGTCATTGCCTTCCTTTGAGTTGATGACCATTGCCGAAATTGGTTTTGGCCTCATCTCCTCCTTGCATTGGCGCCTGTGCCGATAGAAGTATAGCTTGCTGTACGCCCCTTTGCACGATGAGCAATGGACAGTTTCGGCCTTAGTGGAACTCCGTTTGATGCGTTCAAAACAAGTCGGTGTCTTTGTCTTGTTTTGTTCAACAATTCCAGCATTGCGCAATTTTGCGAATGCCCTCCGTTCATCTATTTTGGATAACTCAGCCCCTCAGATTTTAATGTGTAATTATGTCCACATTTAACTATAACATGCAAATGTAAAGCTTTAACTTGGTTATTTGTGGCCTCCTTGTAGAAATTGTATGCTAAGAAATCCTCATTTAAAGTGATTATCTGTGATACAGATGGTCAAAATGTTGACTTTGTGCTCTGGACTTTTTCATAACCCCTCTAAATGCTTCTATTGGGAAATTGCCACTCACTAATAGCCATTGATATCACAAAACCACCAGCAGTGTTATTTTGCTATTCCCCACTCATAGCCGCTCTCGCGCTCTGAGTGTCACGAGCGCGTATGCGCCCATCGAGTCCGTTAAGACCTCCAAACTATTCAGATACCCCGTGACCCAGTTAACTGTAGCGCCTTAAGTTCCCAAACCTCTTCCGCATCCTACTCCAACGCAAGAATGCTCTTCTGTCTTTACCCACCAGGCGACCATCATCCTGCACGGTGGTAACTGTCCCGAGAAATCTTTATTGCATTCTTTTCCCTTAAAAGGTTTTAATTGTCAGTTTCTTGTCCGGTAGTGACAAAACCAACTGTCATGGAAAAGTCTGACAAAACTTTCATGGTTAGAAAACCCCAACAGGATATGCATTATGTCATGTTGCGGTTTGTCAGGTTGGAAGTAGCATAATTTGGTGGAGGATCGTTTTGAACTGGTTGTGTCATGTGGAAAGATAAATGTTCTTTTCCCCAGATAGATTCCTATCGTTTACGTAGTACGAATATCTCCTCGAATAACACCCGTTTTGTCGCATTCTGAGTATCATAACAGAGTTCTACCGCATTTGTTAAAAGATACGGGATGGAGAGAAGAGATGAGTTTCCCAACCTATGCAGGTCAAATAGTTTATTGGGATGTTCCAATAAGCAGGGTTGATAGATTCAACGGTATGACATAAATTATTTAAAAAGTAATTTAAGCATGCCAACAGTTTCACTCACACACGCCAAATGGCTGTGAATCGTACAAGTGACTGAAACAGTCCAACTGATTTTGTAAATCAGATAAATTCCATATCGACGAACTTACAATACGTGACTTGACTTGCCAACCTTTGACAAAGTCGCAATATGAAATCTCCCAAGGACGCGGACCGTTGCCATGGCGCCGAAGCTATATGGCGTTGGGAGATTTCTCAATGAAAATAAGCAGAATACATGGTGTCTTTAAATTGACCGTACCGCTTTATTCTTGGTTCTACAGAAGAGATAATCATACGGATGTGCTGAGGAGAGTCTACTTTGTGTGGATCCGAGTGATAATCGTAAAGTTATTTGAGTTTCGGTGAATTATCCGGTTTTGAAGCGGCAAAATCGCGATTTAAAACATTTAACTCGAAAATCTGATCGATTATCACTCGGATCGACATATCACTTTCATTCTTCTACATTTTGGTATAATTTATATAGCAATCGTATGGAGAATATATAGGTACGGCCCTTTTTCCTTAGGTACATAAATCACGACACAACTTTTATGGCCCCGTCCATTTTCGTCGGCGATTAGCACCACATTAAATACCAGCAAGAAAAACGAAAATTGTACCAAATGAAAAGCTATTCTTCATTAATAATATATTAAAAGAACAAAATGTATCATTGCGTCATTAGTTGTCAATGGTCATTTACATGAGACTACCAAACGGCCTAAAAACGGCCTTGTCCAAACGAGATCGGCGCCGCGTTTGTCCGCCCTACTAATGTTGCAGCACGGACGATTCCATGTCAAAAATGCTTGTAGGGCACGTATTTATTCTCTGATTCGTGGATAATCAAATTACCATCATTTATGTTATTGCTGTAACTATTATACATATCGATTGCCTTGGGCAGCTTCATGTTATTTAACCACTCTGGACACTGTAATCTGTCTGTCAACGATGTTGGACAACAATCCTCGTCCCTTGAATCGGGAGAGTCCAAACAGCTGTCATTAGTAATCGCCGTGTGACACAGCGACAATCTTGCGGCCCTGTCGGGTTGACAGGCTTCTGTGAAGTTCTGAGCGGCTATATTTACGCAGCATGAACCTGTAGAGGTGGAGGCAGCATCACGGAGCGTTAAGAATCCAGTCTTCGCTCTTATATTATACGTTTTAATGATTTATTTTCGTATGGTTAAATATTAACGGGAATCATGCAAACCAGCCGTATAGTTTCGGTCGAACGGTAATGTCTTGTAGGGCAGTAGGGCTAGGCAACAGGGCACTTATCAAAGTATGTTCCTGTCATATTATGTCGTGTCCAAATGCATATATTCCTGCATATATTCACAATATGCTTCATCCAGCGTCACACTGACCTCAAACTGATTCATTTTATATTCTTTATTACATGTTTTATACCTTTATTGGACATTGAATTAACTTTGTGAATTTCCCTGAATCTCATTTCTCTATGTGAATGATATAAATCCCCTCAGGACACTTTGAATAAAACATGGATTAAACAATCTTTAAGTTTTAAATATATTGCCTTTATTCAGTTAGCTACATAATAACAAGTAGTTATAAAATAAAATAAATACATCTGCATCTGCAGGCAATGTGCTGAAGGATCTGTCAAGGTCAGGAATAGGTAGACAATGAATTTGTTTTGCTGATGATTAAACTTTGATTGTAGTTCATTTGCTTATCTAGGGTCACCTAAACTCTACCAGACATGTATCCACAATATAAGCATTCAGAGATGATTTAGCAAAAGAAATGGACCTCAATTGACTGAATGTATTGACCTCATAAGGATCAGTGATCAGGAAATCAAGCAAATAATTGAGGGCATTAGAACAGATAAATTTGAAAATGATCAGCAAGAAATACCACATCAGCATCTTATGTTGCACTAGCAGTAATATACTTTTAAGAGTCTTGGAGGGTTTCCATCTGGACACAATTAGTGAGTCCACAACAGCTTGCCTGTACGATACAGCAAAAGATGATTCTCCTGCTGTGCACCAGCTATAGTTGCACATTCTGTTACACACATAAAATTAACTTGTCAAACTGTCTATCAGTCTTATATCATAAGAAATAAAGGAAGTCTATGTAATACATTACACAACATTAATTCTTGTCAACCTGATTAGGTTGATCATCAATACACATGTCACATGGATCAATCTCTTGTTATTAAGTAAAGGAAGTAAAAACTAATACTCTCTCATGTTGATTCTGTGACAAAACATTCACCAGATGTTCAGATTAAGTCTACAGTTCAGTCTTCAGCAACAGGGCTGGAAATTAACTAAAATGGCCACCCGTCCTGACCTGTCCCGATGACGGGTGGCCATTTTAGATGTTAACCGGCCTCAAGAAATTTTACCCCTTCAAACAAAAAAGATGCCATGTTAGGCGAACCCTAGTTTGGTTACATACTTGGATGGTGATAAGAACCCCAAGTCAGTGTCACGATTAGTTGTTGATAAGAACCCTAGGTCAGTGACATACTGGGATGGTGATAAGAACCCCAGGTCAGTGTCACGATGAGTTGGTGATAAGTACCCCAGGTCAGTGACATACTGGGCTGGTGATAAGAACCCCAGGTCAGTGTCACACGATGGACTGGTAATAAAGAGAATCCCAGGTCTGTGTCATGCTGGGCTGGTGATGAAGAGTTGATATGAATTGCAGATAAATACAGAGCAGATTAAGTGTACATCAATTTGACACTGTACACAGGTGCATACATCATAACTGCAGGACCATCAATTAGGACCAGGTGGAGCTTAACAGTCTTCCTGGGTAAACAGAACCTCTGATAAAAATCTTCTACTTAAAAACCGACTGATGACCCAAACTCACACACAACCAATACAGATAATACTCATTGTTTCGGTCATTTTTGTCATTCTGATGGTTTTATGACAATTAGACATAACATGTCTTTTTAAGCCCCAGTGATTGATATATCTCAACAGGATATAATAAAAAAAGAAGCCAAAACATTTGTAAACAGTAGTGAAACCAAAACATTAATGAAGCCACAACATTGATGAAGCCACAGCATTGACGAAGCCACAACACTGGTGAAGCCACAAAAATGGTGAAGTCACAATATTAGTGAAGTCACAACACTGTTGCAGCCACAACATTGGTAAAGCCAAAATATTGATGAAGCCACAACAGTGGTGAAGCCACAATATTGGTGAAGCCACAACATTGGTGAAGCCACAGTTTTGATGAAGCCACAGTATTGGTGAAGCCACAATAATGGTAAAGCCACAACACTTGTGAAGCCACAACATTGGTGATGCCACAGTGTTTGTGAAGCCACAATATTGGTGAAGTCACAATATTGATGAAGCCACAATATCACTGAATCCACAACACTGGTGAAGCTGCAACACACAACAATGGTGAAAGCTGCAACAAACAGGTGAAGCCACAACAATGTGGAAGCCATTACACTGATGAAGCCACAACACAGGTGAAGCCACAACATTGGTGAAGCAACAGTATGGTGAAGCACACAAGCCACACACATGGTGAAGCCACAAGCACAGGGTGAAGCCACAACATTGGTGAAGCCACAGTATTGGTGAAGCCACAATATTGGTGAAGCCACAATATTGATAAAGCCACAACAATATTGATAATTCAATCCACAACTTTGGTGAAGCGAAGCAACAATGAAGCGGCAACAACAAAGCCACAAAGCACAACACTGGTGAAAGCCACAAAGCATATTATTGCCATTATTGCTGAAGCCATTACACTGATGAAGCACAAGCCACAACATTGGTGAAGCCACAGTATTGGTGAAGCCACAATATTGGTGAAGCCATAATATTGGTGAAGCCACAACATTGGTGAAGCCACAACATTGGTGAAGCCACAACATTGGTGAAGCCACAAATATGAAGCCAAATGAAAGCATAATATTGATGAAGCCACAATATTGGTGAAGCCACAACATTGGTGAAGCCAACATTGGAAAGCAAACATTGAAGCCACAGCCAGTACACTGGTGAAGCCACAACATTGGTGAAGCCATAATATTGATGAAGCCACAATATTGGTGAAGCCACAACAAGCAAATATTGGTGAAGCCACAAACACATTGGTGAAGCCACAACAACATTGTGAAGCCACAACATGTTGAAGCCACAAATTGGTTGCCCAAAAATTGGTGAAGCCATTACACTGATGAAGCCACAACATTGGTGAAGCCACAGTATTGGTGAAGCCACAGTATTGGTGAAGCCACAACATTGGTGAAGCCACATTGGTATTGGTGAAGCCACATTGTGATTGGTGAAGCCACAAAATTGGTGAAGCTACAGTATTGGTGAAGCCAGAATATTGGTGAAGCCAGAATATTGGTGAAGTCATAATATTGATGAAAGCCACAATATCATTGAATCCACAACACTGGTGAAGCCGCAAACAATGTTGAAGGCACAACACTGGTGAAGCCACAGCAATGTTGAAGCCAAAAAAATATTGATGAAGCCACAGTATTGGTGAAGCTACAACATAGGTGAAAACACACAACACTGGTGAAGCCACTTCATCGTTGATACCACAGTATTGGTGAAGCCAAAAAATTGGTAAAGCCAAAATATTGATGAAGCCACAACATTGGTGTAGCCACAGTATTGGTGAAGCTACAGTATTGGTGAAACCGCAACATTGGTGAAGCCACAGTATTGGTGAAGCCACAGTCACAGTGGTGAAGCCACAATATTGGTGAAGTCATAATATTGATGAAGCCACAATTAAATTCAATCCAAAGCACTGGTGAAGCCGCAACAATGTTGAAGCCACAACACTGGTGAACCACAACAATGTTGAATCCAAAATATTGATGATGAAGCAACAGTATTAATGAAGCCATAGTATTGGTGAAGCCATAACATTGGTGAAACCACAACAATGTAGAAGCCAAAATATTGATGAAGCCACAGTATTAGTGAAGCTACAACATTGGTGAAAGCACAACACTGGTGAAGCCACAAAATTGGTGAAGCCACAATCTTGGTGATGCCAAAATATTGGTAAAGCCGGAACACTGGTGAAGCCACAACACTGGTGAAGCCACAACAATGATGAAGCCAAAATATTGATGAAGCCACAGTATTGGTGAAGCTACGACATTGGTGAAAACACAACACTGGTGAAGCCACTTCATTGTTGATACCACAGTATTGGCGAAGCCAAAAAAAAATGGTAAAGCCACAACACTGTTGAAGCCGCAACATTGGTGAAGCCAAAATATTGATGAAGCCACAACACTGGGGAAGTCACAACATTTGGTGAAGCCAAAATATTGGTGTAGCCACAGTATTGGTGAAGCCACAGTATTGGTGAAACCACAACACTGGTGAAGCCACAGTATTGGTGAAACCACAACATTGGTGAAGCCACAGTATTGGTGAAACCACAATATTGATGAAGCCGCAATATTATTGAAGCCACAGTATTGGTGAAGCCACAATATGGTGGAGCCACAAAACTGGTGAAGCCACAATATTGATGAAGTTGTGAATTTACTATTAACATGCATGCAGAAGAATTATTATGGTGGTTTAGCACATGGACCTTAATGTTGCAAATGTAACTCATCATGTAGAATAGTGAGGAGGTGATGTTGCTTCATCTACATTGCTGTCAGTAATGTAGATGAAGCCACATGACCTCATCACTATTCTTATGTTAAACTATACATTTATCTTAAATCACCAAATGTCTTTTCACTAAGTAAGAGCCTAGTGGTCCTAAAGCAAAACACTGCTCCCTTTGATATGAGGAGGTATCATGCAGAGATAGATGAGCATAATTGTGATGTTTGGACAGCTGATACTGTTGCCCATCTTGAACAAATAAATTTCCTAAATAGGGCAGATTAACCAACACAGAGGATATGTATCTCCAATATGATTAAATTGAGATACTGGGTCCATAATATTAAACCCAGAACAGGAGGTAAAGCAGTTAATCACTACCAGATCGCGAATGCTGCTGAGCAAAATGTCATCACAAGCACCTAGACAATCTCACAGCCTAACAATAACTACAGAATGCCGATGGCTAGTAAACTCTGCTGCTTTTGACACTTACAAGTTATGACAGCATTTAATCATAGCGTTTATAGTATAACATTGTATTCAATGACACACCAGGGCTGAACAATATCCCCCAAACCCAAGCAACAACAGTCCATCGCCAAGTAGTTATGCAAAAAGTTTAAGCATTTGAGCCTAATAATTTAAATTTTTAAGAAATGATTCACCCAAACAACCATAAGCTAATAATAACTTAGCTACATTTTTCCTTGAACAAGCAAATTTAATTTGCTTTTATCTAGCAAGTCAGGGATCAAAAGCCATAAAGCTATGAGTTAAAGTTTGCAAGATTTGGTCAATGTAAAGTTTCTAGCTTGCATTATAAGAAAAGTGCCATCAAGAATTATTCCCCATTGAGATAATTACTCAGGAACAAAAGGTATTGCAGTGCTGATATTTACTTTGTAAGTGATCATCAATATAAGAGTGATTCATGTTTAATTTGAAACAGGTATTCCCTATTTGGTTAACATAGCTAATGAGATTATTTTACAATAATAAGGTCACAAAGGGCTGATAGTTTGTTTGTAAGTGACAATCAATATAAGAGTGCCTTGCATTATCAAAAAAATGTTACACCAAAAGTTTACAAGCAGACAGATGGACAGGGCAAAACTGTGCTGAGGAGCATAACTATTAATGGTTACTGCCTAATGGTCCCATAAATTATACCTTATAAGTGGCAAGCAACAGGTCCAGGATGGGCAACAAAAAAAGTGACCTCCCAAGCCATGCCTAACCAGGCAGTTTGTGTTACATCTTGGGAACTGCACTGTTCTAAAAAGGCCTCATGTGTGATTTGGGGCTTCAGATATGCTTAATAACACTTCAACACTAGACCAGATGCACAGTGCTCAAGACTAACTGACAGATGACCATGTCATTTATAGCTTATACATGATATATTCAAATGATGTGATTGTACTATTGAACAATTGTTTGGATTACACACATTGAACATTTGACAACAATTTTATTACCAATATTGATGTAGCAGATACCCAGACAAAAGAGGCTCTTGACTTCAATAACCTACTTAGGGTCTGATTATTTCCCTAGCCGCTAATGAAATTTGGCTGTAAACTCAAACCAGCACAGTTGTTTTGGATAGCTATTTCTGAGATCTAAAGGATCACTCTGCTGACTAATTGATAACAAAAGTGTGACTGAACTATCATATATACACATAATCAAACTTATAGGAATGTAATAAAGAACTCATGTTTTAGTGTATTACAATGATACATCATATTATATTAACAGATCATTCTATTTCCATGTTAAGGGTAACATTACTGATGCAAGTAAATAATTCAAGGATGTGGAAAGCAAAATATCAATCTTCAACCTTTGAAAAATAAATCACATTTGAAAGAGTAACCCCACGATCAGGCGATGTTTACATCTGACAGATGGGGCAAAATCCGTTCGCTAAAATGGCCAATAGTCAATACGGTTAAATGAACGTTAGGAAATACATTTAAAAAAAAATCAATGGTAATCGGTAGATCTGTCCAACCAAGCTGCAGGCATCTAGTCCTATTAACGTGGTATCTGGGTATTATTTGCCGTTGGAAAAGTGTAAGTGATCGGTAAGAGTGAGTCTGAACGGTAGACCGTAGAGGCTAGAGCCCACGTGCGGAACAGCCCGGTGAAACTCGCTAACCACTGTAAACTACGGGTATTTCATAATTTGTCGTACATGAAATTTCTTTCCGCAGCAATAACGTTCATTGTCACATTAATGATATTCAATATTTAAACGTTGGAATCATACTGACCAGATTAGAATCAAATGTAAAGAGAGCGTGTAAAATGGTCATGGCTGACCTATAAACTTTGTTTATACTCGCTCCTGTACCGGAAATTCCATGCGGTATGGAAAGCTTGAATTGTTACAATCCCAAAATATACCTTCAGCTTGAGCCCGCGGATGCGTTCGTGGGGACAATTTGATTTTAAGACATGAGCAAACTGATAACATATAACGATCTGGCTAATCATTCCTTTGTTAAAAACAGTCCGTTGATACGATATTATTTCATTTATTACTTGAAACATTGCACATCATAGATCGAGAAAACCAGTGAGATTCAGCGAGATTCTCCAAACGTTTTGAATGCTGATCTGCGTCTCGAGTTCCAAGCTTAAGTGCTTCATTTGTTCTTATTTATCTAAATAAAAACACTATCAAACTGCTATATATTGAGAACAAAACACCATAAATCAGTTGACAAAGACTTACAACCCCGGATTTCCCAGTAAAATCGCCATTTTTTTTATATCCGCCCGTAAAGATATTTGAGCGTGTGCCGCCAGTTTTTTTAAAAACTGCTGATTTATATATTCATTCAAAATTTGTATGTTCTTCATTTCAAGCGATAATTTGAAACAAAGAATTGTTCATTGAAGTTAAAAGTCGCACAAATCATGAATCTAAGTTTGAAGCAAATATACATCGAACAAAGCCAAATAATGACCGATTATTCAACATGGCCAAAATGGTCGTTAAGGCCAAAATGTAAATTCAGGGAAAGACAGTTAAAGCCAAAAAAAGTGGATAGTTACACCGAATAATAAGTTTCCAACCTTAGGCGGAGTAGTAGCAAACAAAGTTACAATTTGGTGGGGAAGCGCAGTTGTGTAAGCCTATGAGATGAAAGATATCAGCAGCTGAAAACATCTAGGGGAAGAAACACCTTTTTAAGCAGACAGACAAACGAGTCGTAAAACAACATTCTGTTTTCCTTTTATTTTTGCCTGCTGCAGCTACGAGTTGAAACCAGGATGCCTTGGATCCTACTAAGTAAAATTTCCTAGAGCGTGCATCTGAATATGATCGTACAATTTTGCGCAACTCTCAAACTTGCAAAACCACTTATTGATTTATGTCACTACTATGGCGATCTCTCTTATATAAACAACGGCACTATTGTACTAAGGGCAGGTTACAGTGGCACCGGGCACCCTGAACATGAATTATTTACTAAAGAAACAGTTTGCATTTGTTATTTACAGCATGAAGCCCAGCGCCTTGAAGATGACAACAGTCGTAATTGCATTCCTTGTGAATATGTGTACTCCAGCTACCTCTACCGCACATGTTTAGTAATTTATTAAGCATTTAACGAATACTTGTGGTGGATTTACCGTTTTAACGGCACCCAGGTGTATACCAGCTTTTGCGATACAGCTTGCCGATGCATTTGCATAGGTGGCAGCTAGCTTTATCTCTCTCGTAGGAAATTTTAGTGGCCGCCCATTTAAAACCATATTTGTGCCCCGTGTTGTCACAACTTCAATGTCGATATGTTAAGGATGACGAAAATGTACCAATGTCTGGATGGCAGTCCATACATTGACACTTATTGACGAACGACAATATGACGGACCAAATTGTGTCACAGCTACAAGATGTAACGGCACTCATGCTGATGCGTTCAAATTAGGTATGCGTAATAATATTTCTCAATTGCTCAACCTAGGGTATGTGTGCCTGAATAACCATTATCATCATCGTCATAATTCCGATCATCATTATTAACACCACTGCCATGGTAATCATGGTCACTATCACTCCTACGTACAAAATGCATAATGCAACAGGAATATATTTACTAGCTAAAACGTCATAATGATGCTAAAATATTCAAATGACAACTTTACATAGAGCAGGCTTCTTCTGTCTATCTACGTATTTACAATCTATCATAAAGTCGCGGATACAATAAGTAGTCGTATGTTTAAGTCTAGAAGAATGAGCAAAACTATTAAGCACTAATTGTTGATCCTTGCTCGTAGCAATGCGATCGAGATCATCTTTTTATCCTTCATGAGAGCTTAAGTACCAGATGGTCCTAAGTCAATGTAGATGAGATTTAGCAGCATTTAGTTATTGTGGATATAGGCCATGATGATATTTTGCGCACTTTAACAATTGTTTAGATAAATCTTCACCCCGGACAAGATAAGTAGGTGAGTGAAGAGGCACAGTGGCAACGCGGACTTGTCGATGGCTCTGTGATTTTTGACCTCATAATTGATACCATTTGCGCAGGCGGGTGTTCAAGTGCATAACCGCATTTTGGGAAATCAATGTTTTCGTAATGACCGTCTGTGAGCATATTGTGTATTTTGGTGCTTGGGTTCTCATCAGTATCAGGCTTTCATGTTTCCCGTAGTACCCGTTAATTAAGCCTTTGTGTACCAACCGGGACATTCGTGCGATAAACAGACTTACTATAACATTACTATCTATGAAGTAGATTCATATCATTATTTTCATGCTGTTAATTGTTCCTTTTAAAGATCATTTGAGTGGCTTTGATCATTTTCGTGAATATTTCTGCGACATTTTATTTGGAGTAAACGTGAGTGGGCTTTGAAGATCTCTCCAGGCGAGTAAGCACAAACATCTTTTACACCAGTTCTGGCTGTCACGATACAAAACTTTTATAGCTGTGCTGCTCCTTAAGGGGCCTCTGCACATCAATCAACCGTTATCTGACAGATAACTTAACCACTATTTGTGATACTATCACAACCAATGGCAAGCCAATTGATAAACAATTCCCATTACATTTGAGCCAACAATGGTCATTCGTTACATACAAGGGAACCCGAGAAACGGAAGCGCCAATTCCTTATCAACATGCGGCAGGAAAATCGGTTGTTTATACTTCATGGCAGAGTTAATTTGTGTACTAAAGCAGACAGCACACATTGTACAAAAGTCAATACGATTTTTTTATTCCCAATTGGCGTGGCGTTTTGCTTCGTTTACAAATAAACAAATGAATCGACAAAAGTGTAGGTCACCGAGTGTGGTAACTGTAGTCTGTTGATAGTATAGTCGTAATGCAATTTTGTTTAATGGCGAATTTGTATAATTATTATTTTCATATAATTAGATTTTTCGCATATTTAATGATAATGTTACCCGTGTTGACAGATTTACAAAATCAACAATTAGGACCAGAATGTTACAGCATTAGAATACGCCTATCGCAATTTCAACAATTAAATGTAATATTATGGTGTAGCTTATATTTGCCGTTGTGGGATGTCTGCGAAAGCAGCATCTCGTGTCAAAAGGTCAGTGCCATGTCGTGCGTAGGGATAAAGTGACGATTTTGTAACCACTTCCATTCACGACAATTGCACAATAAAGCTTTGTAGGCCTCGTTTTGTAGCCAAGTATAATCACTAGAATTGTGAACAGTTGGGAACTTAGACATTTTCCATAAAACGCTAAGCTATCACACTTGTCCTAGATTTTATGATGCATAATTACTTTTGCAGCGTGAGGGATACTTTATGAGCGAGAAAAACGACTCACAGGCGTACATTAAGTCGGGCTTATTGCTTGGTTTGCCTGCAATTATGTTCGACAAGTCAATGGTAAATCAAATAGCTATCCTTATTATTAATCAAGATATTGGACAAACTGGTTAGTTGTCTTAAAAAATACCCCACTGCTTAGTTGTCTTAAGACCACGTGTGTTATTGATTATTGGCACTCTAACACAGTGTTTGGTGTGCCATCATAACCGTAACGTTTTACATTTTGTTAAACTGTAATAGATATCGACCTAACATGTTAGCATTACATACCTCTCCCGGTATTGTTTCGGGAATCTCGTCGGGGCTCTAATTATTTTGAACTAATGTGCATGCAAATTATCAGCGTTTACTCTATCATTCTCTCCCTCTCTTTCTCTCACGCTCTCATTTTTTATCATATCACACACACTCTTTCTCTTATGTCGGCTTACGACATTTCAGCTCGCGCGGAACACCCTCAGTGACTAAACCGTTCATTCATTCTACATATTTGACAAAACAATGCTTTATTAACTGCTCATTTGAGCCAAAAAGCAAAGCAGACCTGAAGCAGCTTACTTAATAAGGAAAAAAGTATATTTTTGCGCACTTACCGTTACCCTTTATGGATAATTCAAAGTCAAAACATGAAGAGCAAAATGATACTACTTCTAAAAAAGCCAAAAACTCTGTCTTTATTACGTACTACGTTATTGTATCGACGCTTAAGTGAGATACTACTGTATTCTCAATGCCATTCACGTTTGCGGGTCATAAACTATCATGGTTTTGTGTAACACGTTGCCTGTTAACAACCTTCACAACTGAACAGTTTTGTCCACATTGGGAAAAAACGAAAGTACGTCGCATGTCTTGATAAATTTACAAAAGCAAGCATAGTAAACAACTAGTGTAACAATGGCTACTACTTTAGCGTCTGTAAAACCACAGGGTTGTTGCATATTATTTTATATATACTCTGTCATGACAATGCCAAGGTCTATTCAAATTTGCTATCTGCACAGTTTATAAACATAACAATATTTGCGCTAAATAACGGAATTCGGCGATATTCACCCTGAAGGAGACTATGTCAGCTAGTCTGTAATATTTGAATGTAACTTGACTTTCAACAACGAGGTAATTTTTCTCCATATACGGTGCAAAACCAACGCCGCTGAGAGATGCTGCGTTGGTATTAGCTACTGACAATTACACTTTTGGTCTTCCTCTTTCATTATAGTTGTGTGTCGATGTAAGCTGATCATGATGAAAATCAAAGTAAAATTATTATTCATGCCCACTGCTCTCACTACCTGCAGCTTATGATAACCGCCATTCGCTATCATGGATCTACATTTTACCTGAGTATACACACTACATGGCACACAGGCATTTTCTATGCATTGATCTGTTTGAAGTATAGATCTCGTTTTCAGAATTTGATGAATATTAAACCCTGTCGCGGAGCAAAATACCTTATGCACATCGACGTTCGTAATGTTTGGAGGAACATTTGTAGCTTTTGTGTCGGCTTGGCTGACATCGCTTCTAGTGGAAAGACAGTTAATAAGTGGTTATTATTATTGCAATACATTCAACGAGTAGAAAACAATGCAGTTTCTTTGGTTATGAAACCTCATGCAAAGAACTCATAAATGGCATATATGAATAACTAATGATCGGACCTATATTCATGGACGAAATGTTGTTAGAAATATAAAAAACTGAAGCCATATTATTACGAGTATTAGATCTGTTATTCTCAGTTTGATAAATTCGCATGGGTGATAACAGGACCGAATCTTCATGAGACATGTTTCAGGCGTGTAATAACATGTATGCTAATCAACTCAAATAAATGGCTTGCCTCTTTTTGTTCAAAATTTACTTCATTGACAGAGAATATCAAACAGCTGCGTTAGGTTATCATGATCGTGTAATTTATTGGATTCGGATTTACAAACATAGATATATAAATTCATATATCTATATATGCAATTATATGCATAAATTGATGATTAAATTAACAAAACAATGGTCGTCCAAATTCTCCAGCTCACACAAACAGTTCATAAGAATTTTATATACTTCTCTTTTCAACAGGAAAACTACATTATTTGTATCACAGAAATATGCTCAAAGTAATTTGCACGTAAGATTCATCACAATGGGTCCGTTCACCACTATTACCAACATCAAGGTCCGATTCCTACGTAAATAAATCTTAGTTTATTATAGACATATTGTACATGGAGCGTCAATCCGTAATTAAATGAGAGAAGAGGTCCGGTTAGCAACATGATATATCAATTCTACGAATTACCTGTACCTTATTTGAGAAAGCACATAAACCAATCAGTTCATTAACACATTGTGTAGACAGGCGGCTGTAATGACTCACGTCAGTGAGCTGTTACAAGGTGTGAGAACATCACACCAGAAGCTATGTGGTTTCACCTTTTCTCGAAGATCGACAAGGTTTATGGCTCTACGTGGGGTTGTATTTGCGTATGAATCTGTATGGAGACGCTCAAACAGCTCGGCTCTAAACACTTTGGCACATGTCACTTGATATTTTGCATGCTCGAGATTGGGATTAGCAAGAGAGTAGCACAGCTAGAATACTCTCCCTTTACGGAGATAATCGCGAGATAATTGGATAATCGCGAGAGCTCTGTTTGACACTGCAGCTGCTGTTTGCATTATTTATGCAATTAAGTTCTGGTCATCAGGCAATGTCGCGCGGGCAGTATGGTCTCTATGTTTGCAAACCAAGCATTTTTATTTCTGTATTTTGCAAATGATGCTCCTGTGCCGACGGTTTAGTTGATGAACTCATGCATTGATGTGCTGTCACGAATCAACCTTCTCAAGCCCAGAACATGCTATCGTTTTCTTGAACATTAATGCCTAATTGCCTACTATTCGTATAAGCAATAAGGTCGATTTCAATGGTCAGATCATGTTATTGTTTGCATAATACGAAAAGATGCACTATTGCAACGGTAATAATTCTTTATACGTTTCGTTGAGCGCAATGGGCTAGCGATGTGGATGATATGGATATAAGCATGCGTTGCAGATCAACATAACGTAGCCGAACAGAGGTTAGTGACGCTATGTTACGATCGGTAGGGAAGACCTCACCATGTTGATGATTCACAGGCGATTTTGTAGCCCTGGACATATACCTCGATTTCTTCGCTTACTTCTGACGATGCGTTGTATTAGGAAAACAGTTTTTGACAATAATTGGCAGCAGGAGACAGGATTTTGACCGCTGGTCATGGCTAGTGGTTCGGAGATCTTCACTAAAATAAACGGCCTCTAGATACGTGGAGAAAAAGATATGATTAGCTGTCGAATTAGATGCTGAAAAGGCGAAAACATTGACGGGTTGAATTATACCTAGTTGATGTAAATGATCGAGTCCTTTACAGGACGTTTGATGGTATTATGAGATGACAACAGATTAAATGTAGATTGATGCTCATGGCGGTTGATATCAATTTCGCAGCCTAGTTGATACATGATATATTAATCGCTAGCCTCCAGTATTTAATATGAATGTTTCGAATTGGGCCGTATACTGTCATGAATAATCCACTTCCTTCATGAAAGCATGTTTCATCAGTCGCATGACGGAGCCGGACACAGATTCATATAGACAGTGAAAATTGTGCATCGCATACATAATTATTTCCATCATTTGAACAAAACTAGACATCGGTTTGAGACTTACCGAACGTCGGCTCGATTGCGGAAATATAGGCAAGCTGATGATGTGAGGTTATTAAGGTACCTTTTGAATGAATGATAAGGTGTTCCAAAAAATAAATGATCACAGATGCCGATTGCAGAAGTAATGGCTGAAACCCAACAGGAACATTTAAATAGCTCCATTAAATATTTGCACGTAATGTCAGGGCGTGACATTGAACCGTGCGAATGTTGCCAAGGAAGGGTATAGTGAAATCAGTATAAATGGAGCAATCAGTTGTAATCAAAAATTGCCTCACACAATATTTAAGCTGAACAGAGCAGAGCGATTGCCGTTGTTAATGAGGCTCAAACTGAGATTGTTATGAACATATCTTAAAGATGATTCCGTTACGTTGTGTATATTTCATACAACGTACTTATATCAATAACCATAGCTATAGCATCATGAAATCGTCCGATAATCCGATAGTAGTTTAAAGCATATTATGTGCTACGAGAGCTCTGGGGAAACAATTCACGCAAATGTTATTTATGAAGTGTCAGCACCATTTTAACAATTTCTGTGTGCATTTATTTTGCTTGAAACTAGTACACAGGGGCATTGTGTAGGCTAATGTGAACGTACAAACGTCATGCAAATTACTCAAATATACATGAAAGTTAAAGCCTCGTCTATCAACACGAGAAGTCGATTATTTGTCAGAAATGGCGTTCTGTAGTGGCAGTACAAAGCCTTTGCTCAGATGATTGGCAATAATAGTATCATATAATCTCTGTTCAGGCGATCATCGCGCCAACAAAATCCAGACGACCCCTTGCACAATAATAATGCAGCAAACAGCCATAGTGCCTACAATTATATCTTAAACATGCGACCGGTAGTCTACAAGCATCATTAACAATTATAAAACAAAAGGTTTATCAGTGGCGGACAAATGTCGATATTGTCGCACATTAACTCACAACAATGAGCAAATATTGGCTACCAGGATTATAGTTCTTGAAAACTACACATCTGAGCTAAATCAATCTTCGAAGGCTCCGTTTAGTATATCTGATTGATGATGTAGTCAAGATCATCGCATTGTTACCATAAATCGAGTGCAAGATTGATATATTTTGGCACACGACTGTATGACGTCATAACGAACTAACTTTTTTATATCGACTGCTGAGTACGTTCATCATTTTTTAAGCGATTACTATGGTTAACTTCCATAATATTTCCATGCCAAAATCAACATCATTTTTATCATCATCAATATAATTTTCGCAATTACCATCGTTAACCAAATTGTTATTGGCAACGGTCATTATTTTGCTTTACTTTACTTAACATTGAAATCAGCCACCTGTGTATTTCTTATGACTTTGTTTGTCATTAACATTTATTTTTGTACAATGTTTGTCCCTTAGCGTGACCCATAAAATACCACGGTTAGACCTGCGATACACTTCCCAATATTACCGGCCATGTTGAATTATTGTGAAAGATGACTTGTGTTGATCCAGATTGTGTTCATTTTGTAATGTTTCGCATAATCAACAGCTGCATTCCTACGTTAACTCCTACCTCTGTTGCATGAAAAACGCACATTATCATCGTTATCAATATTGCTTATTAGCATCATAATATTGCTTTTTTACCATACACGCATATTAAGCCTACAGAAGCCACCTCAAATACTTTTGTATGGTAATTAAATTATTAGAGTTCAATGCGCATGATGAATAAAAACACCACTGCCAAGAACGGTCCTTGAGAATAACAGTTTCTGGCGTATCAGTGAAATGGTATCACTTTCTGCAACAATTTGCTGTCGTGTATTTAATGCAGTGATAAACATTTCCGCGTTTTAATGATCATAGATAACCCATTAGCCAGTTGCCAAGTGATACAGCATTTAAAATTGTGCTTTTTGATCCGCATTCCATAGTATACTTGGAACGCAACACCATTGTTTGATACGCTGAAATTCAAATTGACTATCAATTTGCGCGATTTTATACGTGATGTGATCACACGTAGTGATTCATTGTCACGTCAGATAACGGTTGATATATGCGAGTAGGCCCCACTATGTGCAGCTCAGTGATAAGAGCATAACGGCGGCACGAACACGTTCTCGGCATATGCTCTTTCAAGATTGATCAGGCTTTTTTGTGTGGCTACATGTACGCACATATGCTAATCACATATTTGGCAGTGTCCGTTCGAAAACAAGTAGTAGTTTTCGGCCGTTGCGACCTTCATTATCTAGCCTCTTAACTGCATCGACAATCCTCAATTGAATGACTCGATTTTGGAGAGCAAATGCACCAACGTGTAAGATGATTGATAATTTGTTCCCAATGGATGGGGTCAAACATAGCGCAGCCATATTGGAATATGCTATTCGATAAAGGCAGTTGATTTTTGATGCCGATGCATCATAGTAGATACAAAGCAAGTGTAATTTATGGTTTTACTATGAACTACTGACACATGGAAAAGCTGATCTTATTAACTGAGGTGTCGATCAATTTTAGTTGAGCGTATCCATATATTTATAGATATACATATAAACATATATATTCATATATTCAAATATATCTTTATATGCACATATATGGGTGTATGCTTGTTTCAGTGACTTAGTGGGTCTATGTGTGCGTGTGTATGTGCGTTGTTGTGTATTTGTGATTATGTGACTGTGTGATTGTGTGTGTGATGTTTAGAGATCGATATGCTACATCGCCATTCTTTATGAAGTAAATCCCAGCGATTCAGGTTTCCGCTATCCCATGTTTATCAGATGCGAGTCTGTTGCATAGTAACCAAACGAACCAGTCCAGGTTCGATAGATTGTTTAAAATGCTTCTTGTTTCTCTGAATATTTATCACTAAAGATTTATATAGTATGCTGCGTTTGCTTGCTGTGACACTACTCACCTGGGGAGATGTCTCACACCAATTAACTTTAACACCAGAGACCGGATCATTTTGCAAAGGTTTTCGCATCAGATGGAGGCTTTCTTTGATCAAGACATCAGGGGAAACTTATTCCTTTTAGCATTATATCACTTCCCGACTCTACTGCTCATGCGTCTAATTACCAGATGGGGTTGCTTCAGCGTTGTGGAAATGAAATGACACATTGGCTTTCAACGGTACATTACCATCAAACGCTTATAAGGCAATCTGGTGAGCGTAAGCGCTACATCGAGAAAATTTACGGGTGCTCTTGTAAACAGTATTTCTTCTTCCAATCCGGACAACATCAATCATTTTATATCATATGAGATATTTGCTCCATAACATTACACGTTCTCAAGTTTGATGTATGACTGTGGAGAACAAATGACCAATGCATCATTGATTGTAGGTAGATTCTCTTATGTGTTTGTTTAGCATCTAATATCTTACCTCATAATCATAATTTCTAGCAGCGCGGGACGAAACAACTAAAATGTTTAGTTGATCTTCGTTGATCGCGCTGGGCAAACATTTGACCATGCAATGGACGTTAGTGCAGCCAAGCTTTTCACGCTTATCACCCTCATCCGTACACATCATATCCTTCCCTCTAAAGCGAGCCATCACAGTGAATAAAGCTTCCCTTGCGGACATAAATTGATATAGCATTCTGATATATACATCAAATCAGAGAATAATTGTAATGGAAATTGGTAACCATCCATTTACAAAATATAAATGTCCGTGTACTTGCACTGGCTGAGACATGTCGAGTTCGGCAAATGGCACGTACATTCATCAAACCATTTATGTGATCACCCTCAGTCTTGTACCATAATGACGCTTAGATATAATCTAACTAAGAATGATATATAATTCATCAGAAGTCCTATAAAGGTTTGCTTTTGCTGGCATAGGAACAGCCAGAATATTTTAGGGAACGACCAGTGATCGATCAATTAATGCCATCGCGTTGTTTACTAATGCATTCGATCATAATGTAAGTCTTTATAGTGTGGCTGCATGAAGCGTATAACATCCATCATATCTTATATAACCAAGCAAAGGTAAGAAGTAACATTTTCGTCATTATGCTTATAGTTAGTATCAATAACTGTATCTGGAATTAGAGGAGCTCTTCGTTGTTAGCTATACTATCTCACTTAGCCTATGTTCTATATGAAACATTGTAATAACTATTATTGGCGTTTGCCATTTCTTGATCACTAGCTATCATGTCGACGTGTTGAAAACGATCAATGTGTTGACAGTGGTACCGATGCTTCTTTCTAAGACAGGCCATTATGTAGAGAAGTACTGTAACTTATTGATAATGACTTATTGATAATAACGTTTATACACTACTAGGCTTGTCAACTTATGTGCATGTCACGGTTTCACTCCTGAGATGGTACAGGCATGTTAATTACAAAATAGATTTAAATGTATAGATTAATGGCTAGATCGACCAACTGAAGTCTTATATGTATCAGCAGAGAAAGACATTACATTGCATGTGGTTTTCTCGGCCAACTTCATTTCCACCATCATATCGCATGTAACATTTTATCAGCATCATGAGAAAGTACATGAATGTAGTCTCGTATCTACACTCTCTTGCTCATTTTAGATAGATGCGGTGTGAAGGTTATATTATTAGGTGTACGACTGGTGTCCGGTTCCATCTGTGAAGTCTTATGCTATTCAGGCTGATGATTACCAATACATCACCACAATACTGCAATCAATATGGTATTCAATGCTTTGGTGCCGCCTATATCAGACAGCATACAAAACATGCTTTGAATGTTCAAATAAAATATAGACTAAGCACATTAAAGAATACAAGTTAGCAACCATGCATACAGACATAATACCGCCCGTATGTCATGGCGTTATTTTTTTACTAGAGGAACGGGGGTACACAGATAGGCAACCTCCTTCTCCAAACCAATACAAACAACCCAGCGCAAAACAACATCCTCCACTGCGCCAGCCCAGGGGCCAAAAAGTGCAACAAAAAAACAGCCTTCGCCAACCAAAGAGCCAAAAACCCTATATGTACACCCTTTTGAACAAATGCGAGTACATAGGTATATACCATGCCAAGAACAACCCTACCACGAGAAGCCTATACCGAGATACGATCTGGAGCCTTTTCTGTTCGCGCAGCAAAGGAGAAATACCACATTTCTCAAACAAGGTACACACAAATCCGTGGAATAGCACCAGAAAATGTTCCACCTCCAAATACTATCCTAGACTCCAAAGGCCGCCTAGCACTGCCATCTGTCGAAAAACGAGCTGAGAACTGGGTTTCCCTACTTGTTTCTATCCAAAAGAGAGCTAGAGATTCTAGATTCCCTTAGGTTTGGAATCTAAGAACAATACCAAATACCAAAGGATTTTTTAGAAATATATCTGGCAAGCTTCCAAGAACCAGGCAGGCAGACCATATTCTCGACTTTTTCTACCTGTACAAGTGGGGGCCCAGCAGCGGCAAACTTCGTATTGCTTCCTCGATGCCCCAAAAAGCAGGCAAACCACACAGCAAATGCAATGGCGATTGTCTCCAAATTGGCCCATCTCCAAGGATCTTCGAGGATACAGACAGTACTTGCAGATGTGGGGCAACAGACCACTGTGTCGATAGCAAGAAATACCCGTTGTGGAGCCACCGCAACATTGTCTGCGAATCCAGAAAAAACCCACTGCCACTTGTATTCCCAGAGACAATAGAAATCCCTTCTTGCATCCAAAACATCCAGAATCTCTACGACGACGAATGCCTTGTGTGGTGTCTAAGATACACACAGCTCGTTGGGAGGATGTCAGAGAACTGTGTATGCCAACAAAAGGACTGCCACTGGAGATGTCTCCCAGGAAAGAACAAATATCCAGATTTTCCAAATTTACCATCAGGCCCACCAACCCCCGGGAAACCCATTGCCAAACTATGGAGGTCCTACAGAACTAGAATTTCCCCCACCTCGAAAGGAGGAGCAGCGAAAAGCATCGGCGTTGCCAGCTGGAAATTATCTTTGTAGAAACTTTGCAGTCGCCAAAGATAGACAAAATCGAAACAGAGTACTCTTGCTCTTGGAACCCTCGGAAAGCCCAACTGCAGTTCCAGTCTATGGATACGAGATACAAGAAGCTCTTTGAGCATATGTGGGGATAGAAGCCCTCCAACTGGCTGCCGTTTTATTCTCTTGCAAGCTGGGCAAACTTTGCCGCTTGCCAACCACGACATAAATAGACGATAGAGAGACAGAACTGGACATGCCAACAAAGAAGGCAAAGAAAGAATAAAGTAAGACTGAGCCTACTCCAAATACAAGGGCGCAAATTTCTGCTACCCATTTTTCAGCTATCTCTTTTCGACATCCAGCCTAGCGAGCCCTCCAATCTCCATCCAGCGTCCTTCAAATCCTTCAACCCACTACCAGCCAACCCGCAAACAACCCACCAGCCAAACCGCCAGACAACCCGCCAACCAACCGCCAGCCAACCTTGAAGCAAGCCATACATTGGTCTGCCCTATCCATTGGTCTACATCAAGCAATCGATACATTGGTCTGCCCCAGACAACCTGGTCTTCCCTATAACCTACAAAGCCTCTCCCAATGGTTGTCTGCCCCAAGCGATCTATTTGGCTGCCCTGGCTCCTATTCCATGTAAAAAGGGTCCCGCCCAGCTAGCGCAGGTCGGGTTGTATTGTCCCGACTTGGGGTAGGCTTTGAAGCCGGTAGGAAATTCGATGCGGCTTCCATGTGGCTCTGTGTAATTTTCCAGACCTTCCATGCAAGAAATCCTACATATCCTGCCATTTGCAATCTTGTCGAAAACGACCCTAGGTCCGCAATGGTTCCTACACTGATTCCAACCTGTTCTATATCGTCTTCCAGAACCGACAAATTGTCGTCTATTTCCTCCTCTACGTATTCTGCAATACTGTCTACTTTTTTTTCTATATCGTCCACCTTTTTCTCTATATTTTGCATTGTGTAGTAGCAATCGTATACACTAGGGATGCCATATCATGGCGCGGTGTGAAATGGTAGTTGAGCGGGGCTAATTTCGCAATTCATTGTAGCAGACTTTTGGGGGAGGGCCAGCACCCCATCTGGATGGCTACTATGAGACTCTTGGGTAACCCTGATTGGCTGGTGGAGGCCATTTGGATTGCTACTCTCATAGTCCTCCATCGAGTTTGCTGGCCCCTCTGTTGCCCATATTTTCGACAGCCTAGTGAACCCGATGCCATGCTTCTTTTTCGCGGCAGCAAAGGAAATTCTCCTCTTGTCTGCACGTATGTTTTGCACGTTCTTTTATTCTGCGTATGGCATTTATTGGTACCCAAGACTATGGCTATTCCTTCCCACCCACGCCCCATAGTTTCCAACCCAGCCCACCTGGCTCCAAGGTAAAGCATTGCCCCACCCTGTACGTTGTTGTACACCCAGTCTTTCCAACCCAGTTGCGACTACCTGGTATTACCAAGGTATTGCCTAATGCATTATGCATTCGGGAAAATTCGATAACAATGTCACCAGCGTAATGGAATAGACACATGTTATAAGCGTTGTTGTACATTTGCTGAAAAGCGTTGTTGCTGGAAATTATCTTTGTAGAAACTTGCAGTGCGACAAAATCGAGTACTCTTGCTCTGGAAGCCTGGACGCCCAATATACGGATACGAGATATTTCGTTGAGCTAGTGGGGATATATCCAACTGGCTGCCGTGCTGAGAAAACTCATGCATTCGGGAAAATAGAACTGGACGCCATAAAGAAAGAATAAAGTAAGACTCACCAACTCACTACACGAATTTCTGCTACCCATTTTTCAGACCTCTTTTCGACATCCAGCCTAGCGAGCCCTCCAATCTCCATCCAGCCAACCAACCGCCAGCCAACCTTGAAGCAAGCCCATACATTGGTCTGCCCTATCCATTGGTCGACATCAAGCAATCGATACATTGGTCTGCCCCAGACAACCTGGTCTTCCCTATAACCTACAAAGCCTCTCCCAATGGTTGTCTAACCCAAGCGATCTATTTGGCTGCCCTGGCTCCTATTCCATGTAAAACGGGTCCCGCCCAGCTAGCGCAGGCCGGGTTGTATTGTCCCGACTTGGGGTAGGCTTTGAGGGCGGTAGGAAGTTTGATGCGGCTTCCATGTGGCTCTGTGTAATTTTCCAGACCTTCCATGCAAGAAATCCTACATATCCTGCCATTTGCAATCTTGTCAAAAACGACCCTAGGTCCGCAATGGTTCCTACACTGATTCCAACCTGTTCTATATCGTCTTCCAGAATGGTCGTCTATTTCCTCCTCTACGTATTCTGCAATACTGTCTACCTTTTTTTCTATATCGTCCACTTTTTTCTCTATATTTTGCATTGTGTAGTAGCAATCGTATACACTAGGGATGCCATATCAATGCGCGGTGTGGAATGGTAGTTGGGCGGGGCTAATTTCGCAATCCATTGTAGCAGACTTTTGGGGGAGGGCCAGCCCCTCATCTGGATGGCTACTATTAGACTCTTGGGTAACCCTGATTGGCTGGTGGAGGCCATTCGGATTGCTACTCTCATAGTCCTCCATCGAGTTTGCCGGCCCCTCTGTTGCCCATATTTTCGACAGCCTAGTGAACCCGATGCCATGCTTCTTTTTCGCGGCAGCAAACGAGATTCTTCTCTTGTCTGCACGTAGGTTTCGCACTGTTTCTTTGGAGAGGTATTCTGCGGATGGCATAGTATTGGTACCCAAGACTATGGCTCCAAAAGGCCTTCCCACCCACGCCCACCCAGTCTTTCCAACCCAGGCTACCTGGTATTACCAAGGTATTGCCTAGCATTGCCACGCACTTGCTGTAGCGTAGTTGTACACGTGTTGTAGCGTTGTTGTACATTTGCTGTGGCGTTGTTGTAAACTTGTTGCGACAATACCTTGGCTGTAGCTGACGCAAATATACGATTATTCGTTCTAGCTATATATAAAATGCTGAGAAAATCATGCATTCGGGAAAATATCGATAACCATTGCTCACCAATTCATCACGAATGGAATAGATGACCTGTTATAATTAACAAAAATATGAAATCTTTCCTCCGAACAAATTGTTTAAAATCGCCATAATGACAACAAAAGGGTTCCTCTTTTAACTATACCAACAATGTTGAATGCATCTTCGGTGGATAATAACACTTATTGATGAGATTCATAACATCTGTTACATAGCCAATTCAGCACCTGCTTCTGCCTACGATTACCGAGCTTTGTATGGTCATAGCAGTGTATATGGATGTCAGCAAGCGACATGATTACAAAATTACTTATTTTAGTTTGTTACCAATTATGGAACCTGACTCAGTAAAACTGGGATATGACATCGCTGAATTAGTTTTGTATCAATTTACGATCAGTGTAACATTTCACGATGTATATGCTGATGGAAGCTATTATTCAATGCATAAGTGATCATAACATTTTTCAATAAAAGCCCTTATTCCTTTGTGTGCACACTTTACCTCGGTTATATTTATCATCAGACAAGCGATATTATTTCTAGCGTCAAATCTAAACATTGACGATATTACACTCATACTATGACGTGATAGCTCGTGGGCTCTGCCGACGAAAGCAAACTGGCATAAATATCACATTTAGGGATCCCTGTGATTTGATAATAAACTGCACTCATTTGAGCGATAACAGTCAGGGTAAGATAGTTAATACAACAATTGCGAATTCACCTCCAATGAATTTTAGACGAAATTAATGATTTGATGGTAGGAATGGTTACTTATTTTTCTGCAAAATTGCAATTTTTCATTAATATATTTCGCCAATACGAACCACGAAGAAGCATCTAAATGATCGTTAGAAATCATTGCTGTACCATTTGACGATATTTACCAATCAGTGGTCGATCAATCTTGCTCATATATCTGACTCCCGCACGCACTGTGCAGCCTGTGTCATCTGCTGATGTCTGAGTAGCGCACAGTTATAAATATTCCGCCCATATTAAGGGGCCCTGAGAGACTCTTAAGCTGGGTGGCTATTTTTGCAGATAGAATGGGTCAATTATTCATAAATGCAAATCTGACCATAAGTACTGGACGTAAATTAAATCGTTCAGCGGAATAAGCAAATTCCAATGATAACTCTTATTAAATACTGACAAACTCAAACACCGAGAAATATCACATACATCAATATCATCCGCGAAATAAATGAATTGCATTATTAATTGGTCAAATCACTGTTGCAATACACCGATATTTGGGGTAACGTATTATCCTCAATAAACTCCACGGGCGCTATTAATAGGGTGCTGATTTCAAGCAAAATAGGAGTATAATTTGTTCGGCACAACGTATCATGGTATTGTCATTTCAGTTTGCGTTGTGAGTGTATGATTCATCTAATTCTGTTTATGAAAGGCGTTCTCTCCGCTATGCAACTCCCGACCGAAAAGATCTTCAAAGAGAAGGATTAGATTGCTTTCAGCGCTGTGGGAAAAGCTTGGCGTTGTGCGTCGAACCAGAATATACATAATTATATCGTACTAACTTTTCCCGTGGCGATTTGATGAATTTTAGGATTTTACAGCCATCACCAACTGTCTAAATGAATATATTATTACATGCATCTCACCTTTAACAAATGGTCTAGTAATGACGATAATGCAACCAATCTCTAAGTTTGAGGAGGGACACATAAGTGTATTTGGAGAAAATGACTTAATCACATTTTTTCAAGTTCAATAATAAGCCAAATTGTATCTAATTGCCGAGTTTTGCGCATACTTTAGCTTTTTACCTCACCACATATACTGAACCTAAGGACGCCTACCTGAATGATCCTGCGTGTGGATGGCTCTTTAATTTTGCAGGATAATCAACATATGACATTTACACTCACGATTGTACTTACATTCGTGATTATCGCAAATATAACTGACTAATGATGTGTTAAGACAGCTTGTCCAGTTTTGACTTACTTTTACAACGTCATCATGCATAGTTGCAATGCATTAGCGCTGATTTGTTTACCTCTAAATACTAATGCATGTAGAATCTTTGTAACGTAACGCGCCAGTCATTTACTGCTTTATGCAGAGGTAAGCTGTAGAACACTTAATACATAAATGGGCCTGTTTTTTAACAAAACTGTCGGAGCTGTTGAAGGCAAGAATTCGCTCGTATGCTTTTTTCTGATCTGTGTTGATGTTCAAATACAGATGCAAATATTTGTTATGCACCTACATGTGTTACCGCAATGATGAGTTACCTGGCTTTATAGATTTTAAGGTTATTTACTTGATGGGTAAGATGGGTCCTCTAAAAGGAGCTTATATGAGGTCCATTTACTTTGACATCAAGGTCGTAATTGTGCGATTTCAACTGATATCGCTATACAATTCCAATCAATGTTCATCATTTTGCATGGATATCACAATTAGATGCTTAATAGTGTCGTTTGTATTTGCATATTACAAACGGCGATTGTTGAACGCATGCCCGAAGGAGTTAAACCTATTAATAAACAACCTAAATTCCATTCGCCGTTTTCCTCGTTAAATGATCAAAGATTGTAGCCATTCCTGTGCAATTGGCACGACCCTTTGTCACCTTCGAGAATAATCAACCACAGCAGTTCATGTCCACATATCTCAGCTATGTCTTACATGCACATATTTCAAATATACTAGGACTTAATAACTAAACATGATGTTTCGATTCATCCACATGTCACAAAGAGACATAGGAAACTTTTCTACAGTGGTGTATCTCGGCTGTGGTGAACTGTTTCTTTTATTCCCGAAAAAAGTGTTTATTTTTCTTCAGTAATCTCTGATGCTAAAACGTTTAAACTATTAAGGTGTCATTTCACGGTCAACCAATTTGGCTAAATATGTCAATGGCAGTACATGACAGCTGCTTAACTGATTCAGGTGCGTTATAGATGCTATGCTTAAGACACTACATATCAAAGCAAATGTTGTGCAGCACCGAATGTTATGATGTAAGAAAAAATGACAGATAACATAAGATGTGTACATATCGCCCTCTATATTACAAATACGTGTCGGGTTGCGCTCTCTTTTTGTATATATGTATGCTAGCACTACTGTATAATTTATGATTATCTGGAATTCTGATCATTTCAGATTAACGATAAGCCTCACCCCTGAGGTTTTTGGGGGAGTTAAGCTATATTTTTATATCGTAATGACAATCCTCTTAGTGTGCGCAGTTCTCATAAATTCATACGTCAACCGCATAATTTACGTTTTAAATTTTAAGACAATTGGTTGGCATAGCATAGTACCAAAGCAATACATGCATCTTAAATCATTACACCTATCAAGTACTCTATTCGAGTTCATTATGCTAAGGAGAAGTAATGTTTTCCTCGCGAGTTTGCTGATAACTTATCCGATAACTCTGATAACGTTCTACCTGATCAGTTACAAGTTTAGTATTTATATCCATTTTAAAAGCGTGACTTGCAAAACTTGATTTTCAATCTTGATGAATCGTATTGGCTTCGAATCGTCGTCGTATCACGTAGACCATATACCTTGATAGGTGTTTTCTCGATAATCAACCTCAGCTGCAACGATGTGCACCATTAAAATCCACCGTTCAATGTTTGTGTCATTGGCCATACATTGATCACACAATCTCGTTGCATTATTCATTGTGGCATTACATATTAGAAATGTGTGGAATTCTTTCATTTGCCAAGAACATGATTACGACTTGATGGAAGCTGACGGGAAAATGAATGTTATGTCAAGTTGATTATATCTTAAAAATTACAATGCAAACCCCCAAATGTTATATTTATGCCACGAGAACACTGCAATAGTACAATATAATTAAGCTGTATATAACATGATCTAATGTACAACACCCATCTCAGTATGCCTAATTTCGGTTCATTGTGTATAGGCATTGTACACGCAGTATCATATTTGCAGCAAATGAACGTTTAAGAAGTTTTATTTTCTATGTGTTGTACAGCAATATGTTCAGAAGGTATATTTTCCTGGAGTAGATTCATGTGCTATGCCAAGGGATTACCATACTGTAGCGACGTTGCAAATTCCATGGTAAACTAAATACCGAATCACGGTATGTTTGCTAAGGTTTTCCAATTTAAAAATTAAGATAGCGATTCATAATAAAAATGTAACGACAGAACGAAGACGCATTGCAAAGATTCATTTTATTGCTTTAAAGCAAAGCACCATCTTGTCCGAGCGGTCCTAACGTGTCATGCCTGAAAATGCGCAGAAAATTTTACTGCTATGCATATCCACTGATAAGCCAAACTGATGGCATCAAATGATGTAAGCAAACATGGACATTAAATCATTTAAAATTGTCTTAAACGTTTTGTGCCTACTAATCTTAACATTCATTCACATGAACCACACTGGGTTTACTCATTTATTTTGCAAATGAGGCGATATCATCAGTTCGGAGAATGAATAGGTGTAGGATGACGGGGCATGTGCGAGGTCAGGCATAGAGAGGACAGTCATACCAAGCGAATTATAAGACCGCAAGTTATTCAACACGACATTCCACTGCAGCATTTTGCATTTATTACTTGGCGTCGTACGTAAAACGTATACCTTGTTTGCTTCATCATCATATCAAGGATCGTTAGTTGCAAGTTATGCTTCTCAGTTAATCTAGGCAGTGTCAGAATGTGTTATGGTTTTTTCTTGGTAATAATACTTTGTTTATAGCTGATACAGTATACATAATATGATTGCAATCAGCCATCCCCAGTTCAGACGCAAGAAAAATTATCGACGTATTTACGTTGCGATCGGTAACAACATCAAAGTAAATTAGTTTAGTACCGAAGAGTGATTCTCCAGGCTTTGTCATTGATGGCGTACAGTCAGTGGTGTCTGGTTTTGATTTTCGATTAGCCATGCATACAACCTTATCAGGCAATAGGCTGTTCGAGCGCAACGCGGTGAAACCCCTGACCCTTGAAACTGGTGTACAATTATGTCGCAGCTGTTTGGGTTGACACGTCAATGTCGCAATTCGGTTCGCATTTGCAGCAACTAATTGCTCATTAAGTGCCTAATACAAACTGGTATTTTGCGGTTAACATGCGATTGGACGGAACAATAATCTGCTACATTTGTCCGGCAATAATGATCAATAATTTGCAAAGGCACAGTGATCTGGTCAAGTATTCAAATTACCATGGCTCGATAAACTCCTACAATATTGACCGGTGTCAGTATATATTCCAATATATAAAGTTGCGTTAAGCATAAGGAAACACAGCAGCGCATTCATTGGGCAATCACAAGTAACATAATATGCCGACTATAATGAATCGACCGAAAGCTTTATTTGGCATCAAGCAACAAGACAGCGCCTTCATTTAACAGTCACATTTCACATAGTAGGTTGACTAGATTTTCGGCAACTTAGACTCAGTACTCATTTTGTGTAACGAAAGACGCCTCATACGTAAGGCACTGCTGGGTGCTATATATCAGGGTGTGGTGCGAGCAAATGCGAGTGCCACGTTGTTAGAATGTGAAATGCATTGAGGATTCCGCATTTATCAATGGCAAGAGAGAGAGAGAGAGAGAGATAGAGAGAGAGAGAGAGAGAGAGAGAGAGAGAGAGAGAGAGAGAGAGAGAGAGAGAGAGAGAGAGAGAGAGAGAGAGAGAGAGAGAGAGAGAGCACATTTCCTCATGCGTAGAAGATAAAAGCAGTTACAATTCCGAGATGCCTGATTTAGTCAATATTTCTGGCAGCTTCAACTGCCGGGGTGTTTATCTGATACATCGTAAACCGACACTTTGGCTTTAACGGTTGGGTCGTACTTTTGGAATAAGAGACGGATGTAACTGTATTGCTGTGAAGGCTAAATAAATATTGTTTAATAAGTTACCTGTAAGCAAATGAGTTTTGGAGGCTAATCAAAGCAGGACAGTGCTGCTTCATTTGCTATTCTAATGATGGCATATTATCGTACCATTGATAACGACCCATCTTGCGATAACATGCTCGCGGCTAACGATAGTATGAACTTAATAAAACTTATTAAAACTACAGATGTTCTCGGTTTAATTGCTGTGGATATATGTAAGTTAGGTGGCTTAACAACATGGATCCATATCGGGAAAAAGACAGCACCGTGCAAGAAAGAATTGCTTAAGTACACATGGCACTTGTACATTATTTAACCCACACATTGCCAACCAGCTACCATTTCTAAACTCCCACACCATCTACACAATCTATAAAACAGTGTGATGGCTTTATAGACGGCTTTTTTTACTCTGGATCCCTCTCGAATCACCGATTGTTATAGTTTGATGTAAAATAATACTCGATATTTCGAAGGATTTCTGGATGGCTTAAAAGTACTTGGTAGAGGGTGTACTAGAGAGGCAAACTACAGCATCAGCTAAGTTGACAAATGGTTTGCTTTTCACATTCAACTGCCGTTGGGTTATATCACCATGATCATTTATAAACTAATGTGTTGGGATAATGGTGTGAACAGCAATTAATGACTATGAATGTTCGCACATATTCAGTTTGCACCCTTATTGTGCCCTTGAGTGTTAGCTCTGTATCGTCGTTAGAATAGTACAGCTTGTGAATAGCTTATAATGGCTGCTTGTTTGTCGGTATCATATTCATGGTGCTATGTTAGCTGCCATTGATATAGGTCATACACTAAATATTTAAATATCACTGCCTATATTGATGATGTATCCACACAGTACAAACACTCTGATGGTCAATACATACATTTAGGACTACATACATTTGCGGGCATAGTGGATAGACCTTTGTTTCACCCTGATGCTTTCCAGCCACCTTGGTCATGCTTTGTGTGTCGCCATTTTGATATGCCCATGAATGTCATGATTCCGGTAAAAGCTTATGTTTGATTTCGTTTAACAGAATGGGATAGCTTTGCTGCGTAATTGTGTATGCGTTTATGCAGGCGGCGCTGTCCATGTGCTGATATGTTGGGGTAATTAAAAGCCTTGTTAATACATATAACCGCACAACTCTAAGCGCTCATGTCGGCTACTGATGATAAACAAAACCCCAACTATGGTCGTATATTTACGCAAAACGCAGTTACGGGCAACGAGTTCATCAAGGATACCTGGTATATAGTGATATTGGATAGAGACGATGTGTTGGGTTGTCGATTCATAATTCGATACCCAACGGACATCCGTGCATGGGGCAAGGGATTGTGAAAATGAAGCCGGCCAATCTATTATGTGAACTGTATTGATACGGAATGTATATGAAACCACAAAGGAATTCCAACACGACATGCCCATTGGCTGACGAGCCTGGTTATGTATAGGTGTTACCCCGGAAAAAAACATTCGTGTATGCCGGCCAGAAATGTAATGTAGCATGTTTATGGCAAGCTGCAAATATGGTTAGCTTTTGTACCAGAATAACTGATTTATTGCCGTGGCTCGTTTCATGCTAACAGCTTTAGTTTAGCGGTAGCTTTGCAGTTGCAGTCTGGATTTTTTATCTTTAAGTTCAGTATATGCCACTTGTGACAGTCCCGCTGCTTTTCAAGAGGTCGTGAGGCGGTTATCCTCTTTAACTAGCAACCAGCCACTTTACTCATGGACAAGGAAAATACGTGCAATGCTTTGATAACATGAAATACAATGTAATTTTGCATGCTCCTAAATGTAAGGAAGGACCCCTTTCAGCGATAATATGGCATTTAACGTGATATACATTTAAGTGAATACGTGTCAGTGCTGAATATGTAATTTAGATTAGAGCGAAATGATTTTATAACACTCAAATTTATGGTTTGAAGTGCTGTTTGAAAATATGAGATTCCACAGCATTGCATTTTATAACGATGAACAAATCAAATTCCAAATATCAAAATACTCTTTCATAAATGCACGCGTCAATACAACAATTAATTCGCATTCGTGTACCGGGGAATATATTCCAGAGAGAACACGGCGCTTTATATTCTCGACGCATTTATAAGAGCTCAGGCTGGCGAGTGACGGGGTGGTAAGGGAATTAGCAGGAGATGACCTTGCAATAGTGAAGGTTTTATAAGCAGCTTGGTAGCCCAGCCATACACCTCGATATCCTTGCTTCATTCTGGGGATGTCGGTTATTGGGGCAATCGTCAAGCAGCAGCAGCAGCGGCAGCAGTAGGGAGCAGCAGCAGCAGCAGATGATGGACATTGCCGTTTGTTAATAAGATCTGCCCTTAAATGAACGGCCTCTAGAGATGTGGAGAAAAAGAGACGATTGACTGTCCGCTATATTGGATGCTGCAAAAAGGACAGATTTACTGATTGATTGATGTATCACCGAGTAATTGACAAGAGATTTGATGTATCACAATTGAGAAATATCATTGATACAACGCGTAGCAATTCGACATGCTATGGCAATGGATTAAATGTAGATTGATGTCTATGGCGTGTAATTTCATATACGCCATAAACTAGATATATTAGATATAAATTGCCTTATGCACGCCAACCTCCCATAGCAAATATGGATGATTCAAATATATTAGGGTTTTTTCGATGATCCACAGCCCAGTAAAGCGATGATATATTGCTATTACATTTAGATAATGACCAATCTTCGGATCTTACTAATAAAACGCCAAAAAGTTTGCAGCCATTGATAAATGAGGGGCTGCACACACTGTTTATGAGGCAGAGAAAACGCCTCTCGATAATGTTGAACTAGATCCGCTGCGTTTTGGTAACGAAGCTAACAATGGCCTAATATGAAGTATAATTAGACTCAACCGGCATGCAAACCAATCAATCGGGTAGGTTTTACCATGAGGGCTTTAAGATAGCCTTTGCTGCAACAGCGGTTCCTCCTTCATGCCGTACGAATAGATTTAAGTTGAAATCTTATTAGCACTCGACCAGCTAAACAATGTGTTTTGAATAGCCAATGCAACACGAAAGCTATGTGTGCGAGCTCTGTTCAAATATATGTGCAATTTTCATATTGTCGCTCAGCATAGACTAAATTTGATTGTAAACCACTTGCGCCGTGTTATTCTCTCTGACTGATTTTAACACCGCCGCATCTTATGAATTTAAGAAAGACAATATATATCATTAACGAATTGCGTCAATTGAGCAGTGCATGAATGGAATTTTGAAAAACGGTGCTTAGGAACCGCGGTTTCGGTGTCTAGGTACAATGTAGACAACATTTGGGAAGGGATTTCTTTGTAAATAATGGTTCGTATCAACCCAAATCATTTCAACTAGCACCATGGCTGTACCGTTGTGTCAGGCGCAGGAATATGCGCAAAATGTATTCAACAACTTAGTTGTTTTGCTATCTGGCATTATTTCGAGTATTTGTGTCACGAAGTTTCGCTGAATTGATGATGATGATGATGATGATGATGATGATGATGATGATGATGATGATGATGATGATGACTATGTCGCAAGATGTTGCAAATGATGAAATGGATGACGACAATATTCAACGATAATCAGAGCATGTGCATGGCACTCGCGAATCGCTTGCAGTTTGACAGCGCTGTGTTGCATATTCTCATAAACTTAATGGCTGCGTTTTGCTTCATATAGATGTCTCACTTCGTGCTGCAAATCTAACAATTGATCTATCTTCTGATTGTGTGTCTATGAATAGCGTTTTTAGCACCCATAGGGCAGCAAACAATGAGTGCAATGCATAATATCATCAATCATAAATCCGAGGGAAAGTTAATTACTGCGCCCTTTCAAGATGATTATATTTCATGGGGAAAATTTGTAGGCAAATATCAACTCGGCATGCCCATTTACTCTTGGACTTAGTGCAATATTGATCGGCACTCTGTCTCTGGCTTTTAGTAATTTTAGAAGTGAGCTTTCTGGTTTTAAAATGGATTTCGTCTATTGTTTTTCCGATTATTGTGAGTACAATGATTACTGAGTAAATATAAGCATTGTTATTATTCTATTCAACAGAAACCTTCATCTTCGTTGTATAAAAAACAAACGCACTTAGTAAGATATTCGTTACGAATCTTACGCAATAAGTCAATCACAATGATCAGATTTGCCGTGTAAGGACATTGCCGTCCTAATTAACGACGACTAGGCCATCGACCTGTTTGTATGTTGTATTCAACTGATTCATCATGATGGCACTAACTCAAGCCAAGTCACAGTAGAAAATCCGCTCTTCAATATCGATTGCCCTGAATTAATTGATGCCAGGTTCGGCACGGTTAGGGGACGACACGCCGAGAATTGTGTGACAGAGTTCGACGTGGTTGATGATTTGCAATTCTGTGTGTCCATTAATGAAGGAACTAAACATTACTGATTGAACTAGAGCGCTGTTTCATACGCGTGAAGATCATGACATACCAATATTAGTTAGTGATTTTTAGGGAGCTTAATCTGTGAAATGATGATGTTATATATTTAAAATGTGTACGAAACAGCTCTTCACCACTTATTAGACATAATATATATTACGCTCGGAAGCAGCTGTAAACATCCACATGGATATATAAATGGCTGTCCGATAGAAAGCATATTTGATAAACTTTGAATCCGTTTTGACGATGAGAGAACGGTAAAATAATCGCCGATTACACTCAACAAAGCATGACGCAATATATGTGGTAAATGGCAGGCAAAGGCTTACCTGCAAAATGGGCGATGCGGTGCACGAGGAAGTGTCTGAAACCTAGGACCTAGATGTCGATATTGATCAGTATCGTTAACTGCATAAATAATGCATAGTGCAAATAGAACAACTTGCAATAAAACCAACAAGGAACGATCACAACTCCGTGTAATTCAATTGCAAATACCAATGTAGAATATATATACATTCAAGTAATATCGGCATATATGCTAATGGGTTTTACGTAGAGCTACAAAGGACTTCGCTGGTATTATATATTTGACTTGCGAACAATGGTTATTGTTGGTGGATTGAGAATCGTGGATAGGAAGCATATATATAATGATTCACGACCGAATATTACTCCAATGACGACTATACACCTTCGTCACCTTCAAAACAAAAGCTGCATATGAATAGCTTTAACTACTCTTATGTATGTACTCTTATATAGGTACATCACACCCGCATGCTCACACATATTATTTACATATATATATTTAATATACATTTAGTAAGCGAAAGCGATGCAGCTGTTTGGAACAACACTCCATGAGATGAGACAAGAGGAAATCACGACAAAGCTGTGATTGACAACGCATTTCTACGCATATATGCCTTTTTGGTTTCCCTAGGTGCCCAAATATGTGTATGTTTGGCACAATAATTATAATTTGGTAATTTGAGCGAGATAAAAATCAGTTTACGTTAAAGTGATATCAATTATAAACATTGAATGGGTTAATAATCCCCGGCAAATCAGCCTAACAAACAGTGAGGTTAGTCTCTCAGATAGGTTGAATGCAACCTTTTGTGGCTCATGAGACTTTTGTCCGTTTGTGAGGTAGGATGCTTTAAGTCCCCCGGTATCAGATATATATTTTATCCATTGCGTCTTTCATCTACCTCTAACAGTTTGTTTACGGTTGGTTTGCTTTGTATGGGCACATCAATGGTTCGCAAGTATAACTTTAACTTGAATAATTCATCATTCTCTTTCCTTAGAGATCTTGTTGCGTAAGACAATAAAAGTATAATGTCAGATATTGCAAAAGGAAGAGTATTACAAAGCTTCTAAGAGAATACTAACGCCTGACTACACAAAGCGTTAATCAACTGACTGGTTGATGTCGTTTCTCAAAGGTGGTACAGGTAATTCGAAGAATTTATATATCATGTAATTGTAATTGTAGTCTTGGGTTATCCATTAGCTTTCTGATGCTCATCATTCAATCTTCAAACGCACCTTTGTCTGACGGAATACACGATTAGTGACTTTTATGACCAAGGTTTGTTCGTTAAAATAATGCGGCCACTAAATTGTGGCATAAACGGTTTATGCGTTGCGCTACGGTGCGTTAAGACCTTCTCTTATCTGCGCATGTTAAACTCCAGTCGCAGATTCAGTAATTGACTGCCGTCTTTGATAGGAATCTGCTGAGTTTCCCGAGTGTTACGGGACGCACCTACTATCAAGGGTGCTTGGCCGACCTCCCTTGACCCTTTTCACTTTTCGTGTCGTTGCGCTGTCTGATCTCAAACGGGAGCCGTAATCGGCACTGTGTGAACGCCGCATAATTTAACTTAAATAGAACAATTGACGACGCTACTTGATTAAGTTTGAATTGGAAATGTATCTCTCTTACCATACTTCATTTGAAAAAGGGATGGAACGCTGTATAGGTGGTGTCGAGGGGTTGTTAATCGTTCTGAATTGATGAAATTTTTGCATTAAATTAGGTGCAACCGTAATGTTGATATATCAGAGATTGGTAACAATACCAGACAAAAACAAGTAGTACGTCATTCACAGCAGATATAATATTGAATTATTGATACTGCCTCTCGGTTCGCTAATTTTTCATCACCACGAGAAGATTGTAGCACGTAGCGTCGCCTTACACTGCAATACATCACATAGTATGTCTTAATGAGCCCGCTCAATCTTACACAGCAAATTTTCAAATGATATCTGAAGCTCTTGTTAGCAATCATCCCACTAACAAATTGAACAGCATCAATGTTATTGCATCACCGACGAGCTATGCTTATTGGCAATTCATATTTGTAAGTTAGATGTAAGGCTGTGGCAAGCGGCTGACTAATACATCCTTAGGCGATTTATTACTTTCAACATTTTAGTATAGCACCGTATTTCCAAGCACAAATAATTAAGGTCTCTAAAGAATCCATCAACGATTCGCTAGCAAGCACACGATTTAACGTCGCATATATATCGTTTTAGTTCAATGAGTTCCTGTCTAAAATCATTATGTCCATTAGGAGTCCTCAACGACAATGGCATGATCATCTTTTCATCATTGATATTCCAAAACATTGTAAGGTTTTGATATAATTATTTCACATCCAGGTTGTTGCATTTTGGAAACTGCAGTCTGTATTGCTCGTTGTTTAGTTTTAGCTACATGTGCCAGTGGTCTTAAAGTGATAGGGCTGAAATCGTATGGCACAGACATATTAACTCACCCCCTGAGGGATAATACTGACCACGCAGTGCAGGTAAATGCATATTATAAACCCCTCCACGATGCAATGGGATCAAAATGGTACTCAGATTTCTATGAGCATGCTCTAGATTTGTGATTTACATGTGGGTATTTAAGTGAACAAAAGTATATATCATTTCCCTCGTTAGGTATGCTGCCCCAGGTTGGCACCAGTGAGCATGATATTGCATTCTCAAGGCGCAAAAAGTGTAATGAATGGGCGATGTAGTCTTTTGGTGTGTGAGAGCGGAAATGCCGTAAGACGGAAGTAGAAGGATACTTACCAAACTATAAGTATGATGCATTCGCGTTATGACAGTATCTTGTTTCAGCCACATGGTTTTAATCCCTTAACAAAAATCTGACTAGTTTAGCATGCATTATACCAAAACATTTTACATAAAATGTCTGGCACGTTTATTTCAGTGTGAAAATAGTAAGCTTAGAAAAGATAAATGATGTCGTAATCAAACGAGAAGAGATCCTTCTTTTTCCTCTAACTATCCGCATAATAGTTAGATGCATATTATTATCCTCACGGGAAGTAGATTTATTACTTTTGATTGTGATTGTGCTGTAATAATCAGATTCGGTCCGTTATTAAGGTGAAGGAATTTGCCCATATTATTTCATTGACATTCTAGTGTTCTGCTTTCATAACATTTGCTGTTGAGAATTGAGGATATAACTGAGTATCCTGATCAAATGACGCAATAAAGAGGGAGAATGAGATTTTGAATTTTGTTCTCAATGTATGACTTGCGGCTGTCTATTTGAATGCAATAATTATCTAACCCCTTGCAAGTGTTCAATGCATATTAATTAATGTTCATATGTACTATATGAAGGCTTACCAGGAATGGTATTCCTGAATTATGCCAGAATATTATAGAAAATGCGTATATTTAAAAACACTGAACGACGAAGCGATACTGCAACAAACTTAAACCAAAAACTTCGGTAGGATGCGATAAGGTTAGCATAAAAACGCTGGAAGGGATTATTTATAAAATCACCGAGCAGCTAACAGTTAATTGAAATCTGTAAATCGAAAAAATCACCGAAGGAATTATCGCCGTATTCGAAGCCGGCAACCATCAAACACATAACAGCTACAGACCAATATCTCTGATACCTTAGTGTTCAAAGATAACTGCAAAACTGTTTAGCAAACGACGTTTTTCTTATTTAACACTAATGATAAAAATTCAATGACGCATACACTTGTAGTAGTTGCTGATATTAAAGCAAACGCCTCGGAAAACAATGGGACAACTATCAGTGTTTTTAATAGATCTCAATAAGGCGTTTGACACTGTCGACCATACAATACTATGCTAGAAGCTATACCACCATGGCATCCGGGGACGCTACTTAGATAACGAAAACAGCCTTTTAAATATAGAGTATGTACGTCTGATGTACTACAAATAGATTTTAGAATACCAAAAGCCTCTATACTGGGCACCATACAGTTTTAATTATACCATCATTTATTACACCAATCTAAAGGCAAATGAACCCATATATGGTGGTAACTATGAGCTAACTCAGCTAACAACTTGCTCCTAAACAAATAAGTTGTCAATTACCATGCAAAGCGTTAATCTACAGTTTTGCAGATGTCTGCTCGCAAAATAGGCATAGGCAAGTCGTCAAACAAATACATCATGATATGCAACAGACACTGCTAAATCATTCAGTTTAGGAACGACACGCACACACAGCGTCTTATTGCTAATACTGTTTGATACATCCATTGTGTCCCATTCAGATTGCACAATTGATTTTATCCCTATCTGATCCGAAGAGCAATCTTGCCACTCAGGCGAATGATGTTTGCAGAACCAATTAATTGTATAGGTGAATACTGGCATCCCGGATGTATATCTTTACTTCACAGTTTGGTGAATTGAATCGTTAATTATGTTGGCGGTCCAATAATGTCACGGCTTGATTTATTGAGATCATTTTGTAATTCAATGCACTCGTGTCATGCAAATTGGATTTATTGGTACCCAGTGACTGCCATTGGAAATGGCAATGCGGTACTAATCGTAAATGCTCCGCCAGATTTGATAGATGACAGTATGCATAAGATGGTCCTTTGTTTCATAATCTCGTTTGTCTTACATAAGAGTAATTACTGGCAGACATAACTAAAAAAAAGTCAATCTGTGTTGAAGATCCGACCATGCAGCATACAAACCCATTTAATGGCTCGTTAAATAGTCGCGTCCGTTATATCCCACAAATGCTTATTCATTGAACTATGCCGATCTCTACATCCTTTCTGTGACTCATCCTCCTCATTTATATCATGATTGATGTTGCTTCAACAATCGAGTTGGCTAACAGTGTTTTGTGTTTTTTGTGTCTATTTGTAGTTACTACGTAACAATATCCAGTCGAGGGTATTCACTATAATTATGGCCGCTCATTCGATTTGTTAATACAAGACTTCTGCATGTGATTTTAACCAACTTTATTTGTAAAATTGTATGAATGATTTAGTTCCATGTAATGTAACAACAGAGTGTATAGTTACGCTAAGCAGACTCACCTCTAGTGACTCTGTGGTGCTACCTTGAGATAAACAAAAGTATATGGAAACAATGTATTTCGCAAAGCCTTTCCGTGGCCCTATCAATATGCAAACAGGGTTACAAATACCGAAAAGAACAACGGCAATATGAACAAAATGTTATATTGAATAACTGCCCGGGTTATAACATTTAATAAGCTGTGAGGCGATTACGATATTACATGAAATAACAGGTACCATGAAATCAACAAAAGAACATTAGATTGTTGATCCGACGTCTCGGTAATGGAAATATTGGGGTGTGACGTAACTTGCAAAACCGAGGTGATATCGCGATGGTGTTAGATGAGGATGATTGTGATACTTGGACAGCTACACCAACGCTGGAATGAATATCTAGCACGGTATTTAACTACCGGGTCAGGTGCATCCCTCTTCAGAGATGGGATAGCCATTTGAATAAATCATCCGAGTCACGGAAAACTAGTCAGGTTTTCACACCTTGGTTTCGAACCCACAACCTGGAGCTCGAAAGGTAAGACAGTATACACGACGTCTCGTGGTCAGCGTCTGCCGATTGGAGTTTCACGCGGTTTTAAGGGGCGCTATGGCCACACTTGGTGGCGTCATCACATTTTTTCACGGACTGAGGGTTGGGTTAACCCTCTTAGCTTAGCAACAACCGATTTACTACAGCCGCAAATCTTATTGGTGCAACAGCTGATGGTGAATGGATGCACCGGGTCCATAAGGAAATGAGAAACGACATTGAGACTGCTGTGTAATGTTTGTGTGTGTGTGCGTGTGCGTTTATGTGTGTGTGCGTGTGTTTTGTGCTCGGGTATGCGTGTGTGTGTATGTTTGTCCTTGCAACAGTGTATAACAGTTAATCACAATTGTGCAATCGCATTGGCTCAAAAGAGTAATATAAGATCCAACCCCGGCTTATCAATATCCTTCGAGCAAATTCACAAGAGCCATCTCGGGTATATATATATATATATATAGTATATATAGATAGAGAGAGAGAGATATAGAGAGAGAGAGAGAGAGAGAGAGAGAGAGAGATAGAGAGAGAGAGAGAGAGAGAGAGAGAGATAGAGAGAGAGAGAGAGAGAGAGAGAGAGAGAGAGAGAGAGAGAGAGAGAGAGAGAGAGAGAGAGAGAGAGAGAGAGAGAGAGAGAGAGAGAGAGAGAGAGAGAGAGAGAGAGAGAGAGAGAGAGAGAGAGAGAGAGAGAGAGAGAGAGAGAGAGAGAGAGAGAGAGAGAGAGAGAGAGAGAGAGAGAGAGAGAGAGAGAGAGAAATATATAGAGAGAGAGAGAGAGATATCTCTCTCTCTCTCTCTAGAGATATCTATAGAGAGATCTCTAGAGAGAGATATCTATATCTCTAGATATATATATATCTATATATATTCTATCTATCTCTATATCTATATATATCTATATCTCTCTATCTCTCTATATATATATATATCTATATATCTATATATATATATCTATCTATATATATATATATATATACATTTATATATATAACTGCCTTTGCCTGCCGCTTTGTTTCATTCCGATTTCAAAAGGTTGCTTTGGTCAGTTGCTTCATTTATAACATTCGAGAAATTATAACAGATTGTAGAAATCTCCTTGTAATGCTGTTCCACCAACGTGGCATCGCCACTATAAGTGGAATTTTAATACCAATAACGTCCCCATAGTCGGTGAGTATTATTAACATTCATTCAGAAAACGCTCGAAATCTTAAGGACATGTTCGGTTGTTGCTTATCCGAGACTTAAATTACGGCCTACAACTACCTATGCCATATTATGCCTGCCACGCGACAGCAAACAAAGGGGACAATGCGTCAATCCTATCCATCTATTAGCAACAACGTCAATCGCCACATCTTGCGATGGCTGTCATTATCATGCCGACAAAAAGCACTGCACGTGATTTGAACAAAGTAAACAAAATTAACGTTCAGCTGCGTCTGTGGAAAAACTCAGAACGACAATATTTAATTCATTACTCTGGGGTTGTATTAAGTCCTTGTAGCATATGCGTAGCTGTTATGGTACTCTCTGTGAGGTATGTGACATCAACTGTGCTGTCGTTTAATTTATTCATCCATACTAGTGCTATTACAAAGAGATAATTCGTAGCATGTGCAGCCATGGTCACAATGCCATCAAGGAGTAATGTGCAGCCTGTGGTGTAGATTTAGCATGCTTCCATGTTGATTGGTCATTCATGACAGTGTCACAAAAGTCTGCATATCGGTACCAAGGCAGAGTTCGACCTTATCTTAGCACCGGACGAAAATGAATAGGCGTAGGTGTATAGCTTTGGCCGAGTAGTTGAAGATGTGCAGCTTTTTGCGAATAAGCGACATTTCTAGCAATGATTTTTAAATTTCCCACACATTATATAATACGGCTAACCCGTATTTGACTAATATACAACTTATTATATGATGCAGAGCTTTGAGGAAGACCATAAGAATATGAGCGATATCAAAAGTTAATTCCACCAATCTCGTTGTTACGGTGGCCAACCCATTTTCTTTTGGAAATCGATCTCGCTGATTATACCTGCCAGTACGCATGATGCTGCCAACCCGCTTGCCCAACTGCACAAAACACGGCAGCATCAGGAAACTTGAGGCTGCTTCGCTGCATTTTCCTTTCGTTCGACTATAACGTTGTGCTTTATTGAATGACGAACGATACATAAGCCCCGGAAACTTGGCGCAAAAGTGAATTAAATGTGGACTGACAGTGCAATCTGTCACTTAGTTTTGCGTTTGAGCTGTAATTAACTACATTGTATGTTAAATTGATTGACGAATGATATTCAGATAAAGCGTTGCTTGTCTTTTAGTGCATATTAATTGAAAGGTAGGTCTTTTTAACATTGTTATACGAAATAAGTTACAACGCAATGTTTTATGGTTCATAAGGCACGCAAACAGTGCTCTACACGCTGGTTTAAGACGTCTCCTCTAAAATTTAATTGTGCATTTATTGTGTGAAGGGCATTCTATCATACAATGGTATTAGATATACCTTGATCAATCCAGTCATATGCAAGCACTGTAGCTATAAGCTATTTTATTATACTTGCAGCAACAAATTAAAGTGATGAGCACTCGTTGACTGAGGAAGTCTACCGCAGTACAGACTAACAATCATGCGGGCCCATACAGTTTTTTTCGTATAATGTGGGAAATGGTTATGCTATTACTAAGAGTTACCTCGGGGTTCAGCGACGAAATTGTCGAAACAATAATGGATGTTTTGCCTAAGGCAGACGCTAGGCTGCCTAGCGCATAACTGCCAGGTCTCGTTGCGGCAAAATGAAATATTCAATACCGTCCAAATTGTGTAAAACGTGCACTTCTTATTAGTGGTAAGGATATCATTTAGAACGTATTTCTTACACGAACGTCCCAGTTTAGAATAGCATGGTCAATATTATGCCAAAGATTGAAGCTTAGCCTGATCACAAATCTACTGCAGTATGTTTTCAGCAACTCGACCGATCGAACATCGGTGCCGAGCATTAATGAGTAGCGTACAAGTCTTTTACGGGGAGGCTTGTTGCTATTCCATTACCTAACAGACCATTTATCACACACGCACGCAACTAACGATTGCATATAACGCACACTTTGTTAATTTTATGCTGTAAGTTAGAATGTAATTGTAAAGTCCGCTTCGTTAGATAGAACTAAAGGTCGCTATTTGGTTATTTTCTCAACAGCCTGTTGGCCCAGTAATGTACTAAAAAGCTGCATTTAACAATCTCATAAAAGCAAAATATCCTCTGCATTTCCCTATATTCAATGAATAATTTTAAACCCGTGAGTTAATAAATAAATATTGTCGATATTTGTCAAACTGAATGGACCTTCCATTTGAACTTTCTTTTAGTTTAGAGGCTGTGCGGTTGGGATGGCCGGTGCATGTTAATAACTGCATCTTCTCGGCGATGACTTAAATTTGATGATTTCAAATAGAAGCAGGATCTCTCGGCTTAGGTGCAATCCGTCGATCCACGTAACAGCTAGCTTGATATTAAGCAAGTTACAGTTATGCTTCTTAGCAGGTTGCAACCTGACCAAAGCTGTGACCATAGATGTTAATAACAGGATCACTCATATGCATGTAACATTGTTCCCTGCGTCCTTTTGTATGCATTTATATTTTCTTAGGATGTTGAAATAAAAAAAGCCACGTAATAAACAGTGCCAAGCTGAATGAACAGAACTATTACATATTTGATTTAATTATCCAAAGGCCAACAATATCCCGTGAGACTAACGATGATTAATTGCTGCTTCTAAGTTCAATCCCCTGGTCTGTTATTCAAACGTTACTCGTAGCAACAAAGAAGAGCAATGAATTATTGCAGGCTCACAAAGCTAATGACCTTAAAGTAGCCTTGCATTAGCTGAAAAAAACAATAATGCACCCATAACTACACAAGCTACTTTGATGGTATCATAGGATTAACTAAAATACTGCGACGGTGGTATCCATTTTATCGAAATGATAAATTATTGCGACTATATCGAAGAGTAAATTCTATATGCGTGCAATTCTTTGATTATAGACATAATTATCTATTTAATTTAGGTAGATGCATTGTTCACTTTTATGGGTCCATTATCTTCCATGATGTTAAAACGTCCATTTGGAAATATCTCACTGCTGATATCCCCTCACATAATATCTACTGTCATGGTCTCACAATGGTCAATCCATTAAATAATTGGACCGCGTATTGTTTTTTCTATAAAAAGGCGTTCCCCCAAAAAAGATCCAAGGCATTTAGCACCGCTTTTTAAGTACACGAACGCCTACACAAAACAGCCGAATACACCATGCGCAACTGTTCGGGGGGATCACTTTGGTACTCTAGATCATGCGTTAGTCCTGGAGATGGATGTATCATTCCATGTATATATGTATAATATCCCAAACATCAGTTAGTGATGCGTATAATGCTAATAATACCAGCATATGAGGGTAAAATACAATGCATTTACCAAATGTAGATTTTATTCCGATCACTTAGTCGTTTTTTTGGAAGTGCATTTCTACTTTAACCTTTAACCATTTTCATGATAAAAGTTGGCACCATAGACATTAACTACCCGTACATGATGTCGAAAATGATGCAATTAATGCTGACCCGAAACTTGTTAATGCTTCTGTCCCGGGGTCGATGTGTCTGAACAAAATTTGAGAGGCGATCCTAGCTACCCGTTTCACTTTGATAAGCCTTTATTTGTAGTTAGAAATATATATGCACGGAAGAATATACCGGTAACGGTAGCAGCAGGATGTCGCCAATATTGCTTTTCAGCGCAGTTATTTTCACTTTTCAGTTTATGTTGCAGACTTGGCCGCATAGTAATTTGGAATCACATTAACAGTACCGGTCCAGCATGCTTTCGCCATGTCGAAGTGGTAATGCTGGTCACGACTGTTTACACTGCGATATAAACATGGTGCTATTTTTAGGCGTCAAAGATTAACATTATCATATTGAGACAGGCACAATGGTGTAGACACCGGATTTAGTTGCAAATATGCATGTCATACTGTTGTTGCAGCATGTATTATCAGTCATTAAAACACCAGATAATTTCAAGTCTCTTTCATATATGTTGATGAGGTAGTCGAGTTGGCAAAGTGTAAAATTGAAATACTTGTTTAACCATATTTTGAGCCATGTGATATTTGCTAAAATCGGTTCTTATACGTGCAATATCAATATCAATATATATATATATATGTATATATATATATATATATATATATATATATATATATATATATATATATATCTATATATATATATATATATATATATATATATATACATATATATATATATATGTATATATATATACATAAATATATATATACATTTAAAATTATATGTACATATATATCATTAATTATATGCATATATATTTATATATATATATTTATCCATTTGTATATGTACAAAAATATATATATATGCATATATATATACATATATTTATATATAAATATATACACATATATATATATATATATATGCATAGATATATGTGTATTTTTATATATGGAAATATATATAATTGCTTCGTTGTTGTCCACGATTAATAAGTAAATATAGGAGTAAAGTAGGGAGGATATAGGATGCAATTTACAACGTCTGTTAATGTGATGAACCATTAATATGAATAGAGGCTTATATATCACTTAAATGTTAATTATAGTGAAGTAGTCACGAAAGAAGTAAAAGTAACGTCCCGATAGCATTTCGGGCAAACCGTTTTTATTTGCGCTCTTTTTTTTAGCATCAGCTCAAATTTGCTTTGGGTGACAAAGAGAAATATTGGCTAAATTTGTTCAAATTGAAAAGATCTTTCATTATCTGGGAGCTACATGATCTTGGGTGTCAAAATTGTAAATTACTAATGATGTGTAAACATGTGAGCAGTTCGGAAAGCATACAGTATTACAAAGATTTTTCACGATACATAATCAACCATCATTATGTTGATTACACGATTGAATAAGGCGCTTAAAATAAGCATCTAGTTCCTTAACATGTTTTTATAAAAATGACATGGTGATATGTATGAATAATAAAGTTATTGAAATAACGGCGCAAAAGGCTGGTGTAGGTCTCCTACAATAATTATTCGACGATGAAGGTACAATCATGTAGCCTTAATTACTGGCGTCAGTATTTGTTTCCGTTTTTGGTTTTCCTCTTTCCTAGAAAATTTACTATCACTTATAAAGCCGTGAAAGCCATATTTCAACTTAGTGAAGGATGTACATCATCTGCTCGAGCTTAATTACATCAAAATGGTATTAACAAGGTACAGGTGTGTTTGTGTTCATTGTGTTTATTTGCGTGCTTTTTGGCCCGTTAATTAGCTAATTAATTTTTATAGAATTAAACACTATATCTCACATGTCTAAGATGACGGATTAGGGTACAAGGTGTATCCTGTAGCTTGATTTTGCGAAAAATCGCGACAGTTGGTATAAGATAGTGAGCTCGCTCTAGGATAATGTATGCTGTCTATACGCATTGGTCATACGCAATTTTAGGATGCTTCAATATTCTTGTGCTTTGGTTTTATTAAACCAGAAAAAAATACATTTTGGATTATGGATATATAGTGTAATGCTTACAGCTCGGTCAAATAGTTGCCTCGGACAGCCTTTTTATATGGCGGTAATTCACTTATTTATGTGATTGTAAAACACAAGTGTTTATGGCCAATAATGCAAGATTAATGACTGGATGATTAAGTTTGGAGAGTTACGCAAGCACGTTAGTTAAATTAGTAGAAGAGGTGACATAGTCTGTAAGATGAATAAGTTGGCGATTGAGTCAGTTGATTGTAGCTAGTGTGTTCGGTGACCATGCTCGTTACGGAGTATGTAGGTAGCAGCCAGCAATATCGAGCTGATATCAATGTCATTTAAGCAGGTACTAATCAGGTATTTCTCTCTTCGAAGACAAGTCATAAGGAAACCCAGAAATTGTACCACATAACTTTGTGGGCAGTGACTTCAGTGTCAGAATGTTGGCTACACGTCTGTGGCAATGACACTCATTAGTAATGATCAGGACATCCAAGAGGCACACGCTAAGATATAGTTATCGGCAGCAATGCATGTCCGTAATATCTACATTTGCAGGCAGATAATAAGAAAAGGCAATCGTCATCCGACTGATGAATTTGTGGGCACAAATAATTTAAAGAGACTGTTCAGCCCCATATTAGGCAATCAGGGATCATTTCATTATTACATTATTACGTTTCACGCAGACGTAAGTAATGCCATCTTCTAATTTGTGCCGCAAAGTCTACATGATGAAAAATTATGTTGAAAAGTTTTCGAAATTATTATTTGACTGGAAATATTCATGATCTACTGTGAAAATCTGTTTTATTCAGTTATGGCGTTCCATAGATAACGGTGCCTCCCTAAAACCATGAACCACACGAATGTTAGCTGTTATCATAACGCGCTCTGAATTTACCTCGCTATCGATGTGTATACATCCGCTTTGTTTACATAATGTAGATTTCATCAAATCTTCATGTGGGCATCTTTGCGCACACATTAGACCGACAAACAGTAAGGGTAATGTCCGACAACATAAATGGCGACAGCCGAAGTAAGACCACAGCGCCGCATAGCGAATGAAAATCTGAAAACTTGAAACTTTTGGTTTCCAAGGTGCGGTTGCCAAGCAGCTTGCTATGCAACCTCTTTCCAAATATGGGGCTGAACAGCCTCTTTAATGTACCGATCCTATTATGTTATGATGAAGGATAATTCACTTGGTGTATTGTATACCTGAAAATGACTAGATGAAATGGATCAATGCAATCAAGTCTTATGCAAATACCATGTATTTGCTCATACACCATCTGCCTTCTATGGCTTATCTATTTATTAATCTATGCTAATATATAACCGTTGATGCTAGCTTATCGATGGAAGGAAAGCTTTTTGAAATTATCTTGAAAGTCGAGATAAATAGCATCTACAGGGTATCAATGGTTTACTATTTTTGTAACATCCTCTAGGTTCCAAAATAACGCATAAATGATGCATATACAGATTTTATTAGCGACGATTCTCATCTTAAACGTCAATGTCAATGTGGTGGTGAGTATACACACAAATATTAGCTAGATAATTCTAATATTATTTTAATAGAAATCGTTGGCACATGTTCATGATAGGGAAAGCATGTAATCCGTAAAATAGACCAACTAGTCATACAGTCATAGTGTCTTGTGGAGACCACGCCATAACTTTGCATTTTGATGGAATTCCCATTACTTGATGAGCTATTATGTTATCCGAAAAAGGCCCACAGTACATTTGATTGTTGGTAGAAAAATGATACCTGTACAAAAAAGTCGTTAAGTTAATGGGGCTAAGGCTTTTTCTGCTTGCTGAAAAGGGATTTGTTCAATCCTAGCAGATCACTCATTTGCAAAAAGATGTCAGGCTGTGCAGATTTATATACTGACGAATTCTTCGCGCAGCGATAACTTAGTTGTATCTTTGCTGAGATATTATAACAAATCCGAGAAAGACAAATATTAGTTCACTGGCACATGCTTATTTTTGTTAAGAATTGTACACCTGTGGCATCTTAACAAGTAGAATTGCTGCTAACTTGGGATTATCCAGCATCGCACGTTGTCCTTGTCGAATTCCATTAACAATGACCTGTTCACGATAGCGGATTACAGTTGTTACTCCACAAAATAGTTACAGCCTGCATAGGCAGGGCGCCAGATCTTGATTGTAATATGCTCTGTGATTAGGCCTGTGGGTGGGAAGAAACTTGTGGAATCATACACCATTGTGCATAGCATGGATCATGGAACCATAGTTGTAGTCAAGAAGGCTCTTTCCTCACACAAGACTCATCGACGCGATGATAAATCATGTTTACCTAAATCCTCGTAGCACTGATTGTTGGCATCAGCCTGTAACACAATATATCTAGCCATAGTGACTCTGGCATTCGAGTAGTGATATTATATTTGTCATCCTCGTCAAGAGAAGTCAGGAGAGTATTTATGCATAATATATCAACAAACGTCTAGCGTTGACAGTGCAGCTGTAGGGGCCCCTCAAAGCAATAATCCTTGATGTTTATTTGGGGCCGTATACCTTCGTTAATTAGAGAGGGTGATATGTCCATTGTCTAAAACCTTTTACTCTACCAAGAAATAAAGTGGCTTCAAACACGCCAAATATGTAAAATGCGTGATGACGAAAACGCATTCGGCGGCTGCAATCCTTTTACAACACTCACTGTCAACCACAGGTATGGAGGGCGAAAAGAAAGTGAAAGTACAGGACGATATCGATTTGAAAGCCATCATTCATCTTTAAGTTTTTGCCTGCAGTAAATCACGCAAGCGTAAAAGTATCCTATCCTACAGTTATACGATCCCATCCTTTGCACCGCTTTGCAGTTCAATGTTTATTAGTATGCAACTTCTTGATACCAGGTTAGCATTTAAGTAGTATTTACGAGATAAATCACATATGCTCCCCAAATGTCAGAGATCAGCACGCGTTGATTATGGTGAAATGCACAAAGCTGTTAAGTAACAAAGGCCGGCACTAAGTAGTCGAGCGCTTTTCATCATTGTTACCAACTATTGAAATAATTAAAGAGCTGTGGTACAGCTACGCTAAAATAGTTATTTTTACCCGATTGCTTTTGATACCAATAATCAAGCTAAATACCTCATTGTTCATACATATCACAAACTTGCCATCCTTATGTATTCTTTCATGGACGCCCACTCCCTTCCAATCTCACAATTTACATATCTGATCTTTGAAATGCTAGTCTTGCGGGAAGCTCTATCAGGACAGTAACCTTAGTGTGGAGGCGCTACTCTGTGAGATGCTAGATGCTGGGCCAAAACCTTTGCAGCTTCTCTGAGCATTTTATCGATGCTAGAAATTTCCACATGCAATGCAATATTGCAATGATTTTGCAAATCAGATTGCATGCTTCTTTAAGGCTCAATCGTGTGCAGGATTACATGTGTGTTGCAAACAGAAGTGAGCCTGCTGCAACATATGACCAAGTTGATTTGCAACCTTTTACTCAAACGGGTATCACATCTGAGAGGTAACAACCAATTCAATACGAACAAAGTAAAGAGCCCAGTTATATTAAATATCAATATGTCCTGGAGTGAAAGGAGGCATTACACATAAATTAGGGAAGGACATAGTAAAGGCCAAAAACGATCATCTTGTTTGACCTAACATCCTTGCTGCACGGCATGTATGGCCTTAATTGAGGTGTATCACCGTAATTAGAAGCTCGGACACCATACGCCGCAAGGCTCATTACAACACGTTTTGTGAGACGTGAGACTAAATTCTGCGGTTGGATCGAGCTAATTATTCTGAATGGCGCCTTAATACGTTTCTGAACGCCATATCATCGTGTTATATATCGTCATATGATCGCTGACTATCAATGTGACGTCATTTTCTTCTACTGACAGCATATGGCTGTACAACAATAAACAATATTCCTGATACACACATCATAATGTACCGATTGCCAATACACACATGATTATAGACAGAAAACATTTTTCAGTCAAATATCGATGTTATCAGTAAAATATGCCTCGGGCTTCTGCGCATTTGTAATGTAATTTCTCAACAAATCAAGGAGGAATTTCTCAGTTTTTTCACATCTTATTTCACTACCTTCTCAATAAAGTCCGGTGTCATTGGACCTGAATTTTCTTGTAACTTGAGATTCATTCATTCTCTTCCTCTTTACCATTTCCTTGTTTAGCAGGGATGATGTCCTAGTCTCACTCACTGTGGAACGAAAATCTGCTTCCAGGATTTATGATTTTCGTTCTTTTCTTTGAGTGAGTGCCAACTATTGTTGCTTTGCCGCTCACTTGTGGGGAGGGGAGGGGGGCGTGTCGCAGATTAGTATTCTGAAAGAGTGAACGTGTTTCCCTCAGCTGCGAAGTATTCCGTTGCGGAAATTAGTCGTTGGGGAATATCCAACACTGTCCATATTATGATTTCTACGATAGTTCTCTTCGTCGTACATCATCGATTTCTGCCAATTTCCCCTGCATGAATGTTTTCATACAAGCCCAATTTGTATCTATCTGTATCTATCTTTATCTATGCGGAACTTTCATTATGTGAAAAGGCCATGTTGCTTTATCGCGGAATTCTGCAATGTCCCTGTAGGATTCATCAAACAATGTAGTGAATTATGCACGTGTCAGATCAAAAGTATCATTCACTGAACAGGCTCGTCGAACGAATCAATTGTATAATCTAATCAAATTCCTCGGAAAAAATTACTGTAATAAAATGAAATATCGCCATATTTTAATTGGCAAATTCCATTTACAAAACATACGAAATGGTCAAGCGTATTTTTGCTACAAATGTTAAATACATTTAATGCAAATAAACGGAACATAAAGCAGATACCTTCCACAAGTCAACATAAGCAAGCAGCCTAGCGACGACCTAAGAATCTTTTAAGAGCATAGTTGAAAAGCTAACAAATGTCAGTAAATATAATGCAATGACAATATGTCTTAATGACCAACATTTATCGAGAAAAAAAATGCAGAACGATCAAAGAGGGAGGTTTGTACCAGATGATAAATTGTAGTGTACCTTTATGACCAAAAATATATATCATGCCTCTACCCTGTTAAACTGTGTATCCAGCATCATGTGTATGGACATCATGAATGGTTTATTTACGGGATATGCATCACTTTTACACACGTGATTTATGCAAATGATCGCTAAAGCTCTAGATGGTATGTTAGATGCAGCTTGCAACAAAATTATGAAAATCATGATCATTCTCTCCTAAAGTAAATCCTATATTTTGATCTATATCAGCACTATTTCAGACATAACGCTAAACCTTAAGAAAGGACCAATACGAAAGATTACATAACGTTTAACATTAAGAGCTGACAAATACGAAAGATAACATAACGCTTATGCTTGTCTTACATCAAGTTAACTTCACATTCTCTCATTGATTGTACTGCAAAATAACTTAAGCAAGCGGTACACAAGAAAAATTTAGATGTATGTTTATAACTGTCATAACGGAAAAGACAAATGTATCTTATATATCTTAGGAGACCATTTGGCATATTTGATGCATATAGAACACATTTTGTCCGAATGTACGTACAATTAGTGTTTAAAGGAAATGGTGTAGGTTACGAAAATGAGAAAGGCGATAAGTTTGCGTGTAATGAACGAACCGTTAAGTGCCAGTTCGTGCAGAAAATGCAATGCATTGCTCTTATATGTTCAACCTGAGATCGCAAAGTCTGGCATCGTTCTGTAAACCAAATTACAACTGAATGTGGCCACCAATGTGCTACGTTTTATCTTAAAGCACATTGCAAAGCTTGTTTAACAAAAGTAGATCGAATGCTACGACCGCTTGATTTCCGACTCAGGACCATGCCAGTAGTGGAAGCTGTTGTTTATTGGACATAAAGCATCGATACCTAAGCAAATATATCTGCTATTTAATGTTATGAAACATTCATGCATACGGTAACCAATGTATCTAATAATTACCATTCTGTCTTAATGTGAGAGCAATGTTCAGCGGTTAGGTAAAATGCATTCTTAACCGAATGGACTTAGAGCATTTAGTCATTAAGAGAATGTCCAGTGCTAGCAAGTTCTGTACAATCAGCAACATCTGATTTCTGACGTATGTTTGTCGAATATTGATCTTGGTGTGACTGTTAAATAAACAGATTGTGTTTCCTTCACAGCCACTTAATACAGCTTGTGTGCAATTAAAACAGGTCCCCTGTGAATGAAATTCCGATTTTGCAAAGAGATACGAGGAAGATTAACCTTTTTTCAGTACACGATTTGCAAAGTCCGGAGTAACGATTCAATATTGATCAACAACTGACGCACGTCTATAAAGTGGAAGAAATGCGCCTAAAATTACATCCGGTACTATAAAATCCGGATATATTTTGCCAGCAAATGTGTTGCGACTTCAGTAATGCATGTATTCCGGTTAATACTATATGTCTTAATATGTGTTATGGCATCCAAATGAAAAATAACACGGAACCATTCTACAGTATCTGGATGATTCGCAAGGCCAGTAGCCTGGTTATGCTCTGTAGACAGCCAATGGGCACGCATGTCTTATTAATACATAACAAGAACGTTGGAAAGCTGCACATTGGTTTGGTAGCGAGTGATGAATATGTCCCACAGGAAGCCAAACTCAACGGTTTAAAATCATTGTATAATTTTTGTTAAAGATCATAACTAATATCAACCCAATTCGACGTTCGCAAATTGTCACAACCCTGCGCTATGCCATTTTCGTTTTAATGACATTATATTCGATTCGTTGGTTGGTGGATACAATATGCTTTTTTAGACGTTCAATCCGTCGCAGTGTTTTGATGATTCCCGCTGTGCAAGTGAATGTTGGTTTATGCTGTGAGTGTTTATAAATACGTCCATGTATATGCTATAACTCGGTTAATGCTTCCCGTAGAATAGCTCAGTTCGAACATCCTGGTTATTCGTCGAATACACATGGACTTAAAGGGAAAAAACATCCCGCAATTCCTTACACAAACTCGATATTAGAATTGCGATAGATATAAGGCAATGAACAATAACCGCAACAATTTGTGGTCCAACAAGAACGTCTTTAATTCCATTGATTTAAGACGGGTCCATGTTGTCTGTTTGTTGATAATAATAAGAGCCGATTAAGAATTGACAATGGCATGATAATATAATAGCAGTAATACTTACCTACAGAAAAGGTCGTGTAGTCGCATAGAATGAATCATTCTTTGGATGCTTTCGAGTCCGACAGTCATGTTCAGTAGCGAGAGATAGAACGAGAATATATTTCGTGTCTGTGTCCGCTAATGACATAAAGTATATAAATAATAGTAACCCGTGGTATGTCTGAGAGCAACATATCGCCAGCCTTTTATAACATCCCTTTGGGTGAGTTTCACAAGCAATTTTTGGATGGGGTTGTATATATTAATGGCAATAACAAGACACAACAGCTAGTCGTGCTGACGCATTTTGCCTGATATACCCAGTATATATTCGATAACATTGTCAGCATTACCTCTAGAGAACAATAACACATTGAGGATATCATAAAGGAAAATAAACATAAACATTGGCTCCGGCCTGTATATCGGTCAATATTTACAAATGTATATAGGAAAACGACTGCCAAATAGGTTACAAAGCGTTGATTAAATCAAAAGCAATCCAAACCACCAACATGTTATATTGCATACGAACGGACCACTTCTTTAATTTTATGAAGCCGTCACAATTATCTGGCGAAGCTAGCAACGCCATATTATTCTGCGATTCGATTGTTAGATTGCATCATATTATTTTGACAGGTAAAGGGTGTCTAACGTAAAGAATTGAAGGGCTCCAGCTCCGTTGTAATTTTTTTTTATAATAAAGACGTTTGTATATGGTTAAGCCGAAGTAATCTCTTCCCGTCAATTAAGTTAATATGAGTCATCATAGGTTGGATTGTTTGTTCCAGCTCAGCCATGATTGCCAGGCACCGCGTTATGCTTTCATTGTAGTCATAAGTCTCGTCCAGCGGTATCTATCGCAAAAAAGGTCAGCAGCGTGTTTCTCAGCAATATTTCAACCTTTGCGAAATAGAGTTATTGCAGCTCTGAGGGCTGGATTGGGTCATTAACCGATTAACCGATCATAAAGACTGCATCCAATTGTATGACATATATTGAGTCGCTTTGCGACTTTCGAATCGCGAAAGAGCAGACAGCAGCTTTATCTAAATTGTTTTGGTTGCTGCGGAGTCATGCGCAATTGGTTTGAAATCCCTGCCATTCGCGTTGCTAATGGCATAAGATGAATGTCGGAGGCCGCTGCTAGATCCTACGGTTATTATCCTTAAACATATCTAAGCTAGCCAGGACATTGTTAATATTATCGAATTTTCAAATTGTGCCTGGCAATTTATTTGTTACTGGCTAAATACGCAGCGAAGGCTAGCTAAGCAATGACGATAAAGCAGCGCCATCGTTTCTGTAATGACAGATGAGGCAAACAGCGCCGCCATAATAGCAAATACGCCACATTGAGCGCCTGTAAATTATAATGCTGCTAGAATCAAATGAACCACGATAATAAAGCTTTGCTCGTATCAATAAACGGTTGCGTATTATGGCAGATGATCTTTCAGACATCGTTTGGATAGCAATGACTCATTACAATGAAGCTGAAAATACTGCCTTGCCTATTTAATCATATAAAACATTAACGAAAACAAAACTAGACAAAACCTAATTTTGGGTTTGAACACCACGGGTGTGGTATTCGGGGATGGAATATTCGTACGCTTAAGGACCTACACGTCAAATCTCCTGACAAGACTTTAAAATAATCAATCGTCTACGTTTAACATGCTTGCTACCAGTGTGACACAGTATATGACTGACAATAAAATTCTAACATAGTAAAAAAAACAGTCAGTATCGATTCCGAGATTCGTCATTAAGACACAATGGATTATGTATTTGATGGGAAAACATTTCTGCTGAGAGCACACAGTGGTTGACTTATTGTCACACAGTGTTACAGAGCTCGTGTGTATTATCAAATGTGAAGTGTTACTTCATAGGGGCCTCATTTACTTTGTACCGATGGTTCAAGGAAGATGTTGAAAAAGAACGCTAACTACAGACAGACATATTTGCGCAATACCTTCGCATAGGCAAACATAAATATTGGATATGGGAAATGAAGGAGACTAGATCGTTTAAATGTCGCCATATGTCCGTTGACGATTAACTGCTTGGTCACTTTGCAGACGACATCTATTGAGAAATAATCATGTCTATGAAGAGACAAGAACTGATTATGTGTCTGTCGATACCTCTAGTTTTAGTGCAGCTCACGTGATTTTGGATAAGGGATGAAATGTTTTGATACAATTTTTACAAATCTATAAAATGTGACTCAATAGTAGTGCTTTTCTTCGCAGTGACTGATGATTGCAACGGAGTCATTTATGAAACAATTTTAATTAAATGCTGCAATGGCCTGACCCCGGCAATTCGTCCACATGCTGCGGTGCAAACTACAAGATATTGAATTTCAAATGTGCTGTGAGGAGAAGATACGAGTGAGACCGTGTGGCGATCCTGATTGTTGCCGAGATGATGCGTTGTACAGCAATGTTCAGATGTGTTGTGACGGCCACATTCTTTCGCGTCCCAGTGTCAATGCAAGCTGTTGTAAAGGCAAATCGATTGCCTCGGATAAGCTAATCCGCTTATTGGAATTTCGTCATAATTGGTATTCGTCTTGTAAAGCCGAAAAATCATACCCACTCTAAAATGAAACATTTTACGAGCATATTCTAATCTTTCGAAATTAACGCTGCTTTAATCCTGAACATTGTGCACCTCAACAATACGCCAGTAAAACGCGTGCTTACACTGATTTATCATAGTAACAGCACTTAGGTGCGCCTGATTTATTCTGCCACGGTACATTAAGCAGCGCGCGTTGGAATGATTCTGAATGCGCGGTTGTGCAAAGGCTCCTCAAGGGTCATAACTCTAGAAGCAGACTACAACGTATGTAGACAGACATTGACAAATCGTACATATAACTAAATTCCAACTTAGAATGTCATTGCTGATCATTGGGTACGAATGTACAACATTTTTTGATGAGTGAGCATTAGAAACCTTGAGAAGGATCGTATACAATGACCACCAGATGGAATTCTCTGACCCGCACATGTCACCGATGAACACGGGCCACTCATAGATATAGGTACACGCCGCCTGCGTGACCAGCAAAGGCCAAGGCAAACAGCTTAAGCGCCTTGTTTAATATATGTATCGACGATTGAATTATTCTATGCATCCTTCATGCGTACATTTCCGTATTAAAGATGCTACGCTACACTACACAGCTTATAATTGTGTGCTGCTAATAACTAATCATTCAAACTTTTATTCATTAATATCAAAAGCAATTCTTGCGCAATGCACGGTATTATACTTCATATGCCATATAAAATAAATATTTTTTCCAACTTCCAAGCTTGTATTTGCTAAGCAACTAACCTGTGACGTTACTGTTTATTTTCAATTATTGTTATTGTCAGTGGTACTATAAGACTGATATACACATCTTCAAAAGGTCCGCACTATTTAGTTATGCACCAAAGAAGATGGCCCGCAGCTTAATTTTATGCAGACGCCGGAGTATCAATAATGCATGACCTTCACTAAGGCAGATATTTGCCATTTACAACTTAACCGCAGATGCACATGGTGCTGCATACATTTTGTTATTCAGCTGCTTGACAATTTACTAAATATATATGCTCATGCATACGACAGAAACTGGCCTTAGAACATAAAAAGCCGTGACAGCCGAGGGGCACTTGACTATAAGTGCTAAGACAAGGCCAATGGTAGCGTCTAAACGAAAATTTCTGGGCCAATATACTTCTTCATGTCACATCAATAAACAAAACCGCTATTGAAATATTTGAAAACCCGAAGTCTGTCACTCAGTTATTTTTCAGGCAGCGTGAGCAATGACAAGCAATATAGGTTGTAGTACTCGCAAAAGTATATCAATATATATTTATAAATATAAATTTATATATTATTGGCTAATCCTGGACGAATTTTACTGTACTTAATTAATAATCAAGTACAACTGGAACGCAGATATGGTGCGGAAGAGAGGTTTTGTTGATAACATCTTTAATATATGTCGGGCGTCGAATCAGGCACCAATATATCCCTTGAAGTGCGTTTTCGTGTACCCATGGAAATTTTCTATGTTAGATCAATTCGGATGTAATCAACGAGTTATCACCGATCAGCCTCAAGGTCTTCCTTCCTGTTATGTGATGGGAAAGTCTACAGTTCCGTATCTTTTGCTGTGAATAGGCTAAGAACAAATAAACTTTCAGCAGCGTCATTGGAAAGGCGAACTTAAACCCTTAACAATGATTATATTGCGAATATATCTTGGTTGTCGGACAATGCTTCAAGCGTTGCTGTTAATAAAGCAGTCCGTAGACAATCTCTGTTAATATTAAGACCAATTAAAAACAATGCCTAATGATAAGCTTACGATTATCCGATGAATGGTAATTGCCTCCCTTCCTTATGTTAAGTAGGGCACTCAAGCTAAAGTTGGACAGACGGGTATATCTCTGATTGTTAATTTTAACTGGATAAAATATCAAAAGTGGCTGGTCAAATCATTTTTTACTTACCGTTACGATCGACGAGACTTCTTAGATATCATCAAATAGTTTTGCTACCAGTTTTTTAACATTATAGATATCTGCATACATTGGCTTCTGAGAACTTTTGGTCTAGTTGCTTTGAAGCCGGATGTGTTTGCATGGACCTTCTTAACCAATAAATTTTGGGCGCTGCATTGTCATCGATTCCATCTCATTTTAGCAGCACTGTGTTACCCTTTAATATCAACGAGGTTTATATCTTTTATATAATTACAACGCCTTCTTTCGTGGAAACTGAACGTCGAAATATGACAAGAGTCGAATTCAAATATGACCACACTTCGGATAATCTCCGACCTGATAGTGCTCTCCTTTGCCAATTCTATTATTTGACGCGAACGTGATGCTCTTTTGTCACAATTTAACCATCATACGCGAGCAGAGACGATGAGTGCACGCAAGCAAATCCGTTCCGTGCCATTTATATTTGTTATATAGAAGAAAATGTTTCCGGTCGAATCAAATGCAATTTCACGGGGTTACTCATTTAAGACACAATACTCGACATAAGCTCGTATATTTTCGTTAGCTCATAATGATTGAAAGTGACATTAAGCATTTATCTTTGAGTTATAACTGTCAAGCAGATTGCAGCAATAAACTTTCCGCAACGATAGTCAAACATATGCGCTTAACGTTTTTAATTTAACAACGGTGGATAGAAACAACGAACATGACCATTTGCGTCAGCAAATTAAGGCAATCGAAATAGGCCGTAATATTGAGTGCAGATCATATAATTATTGTAGTTTCTCAGCCTGTAGTGTTTATCATCACATGACCTGGTGATAAATTGGATTGAAACGTGCCTCATTCTAAATTATGACTATTTTTATTTGACACTCTTTATTATGGGATTATTTGAATGGGTAGCTGAGGGATCAGCACTGGTTGTGGTCCAAAGCGGCACTTTTCGGCTTTTTATGAAGTTGTTAGGTGTTAAAGGCACTAACACTACGTACAATATTGCGATTGCCAGAGGTCTGCAAACAACATATCACTGGTAGTGCTGACTGGCAGACATAGCGTTATTACCAACCGCTTGCTTTGCTAGAATCATTGGTCAGAAATTTTCTCAATGCGACCCGATTTATCTTGGTCGAATTGTCCTGTTGTCAAATTGTGCTGGTAGCACGTGCCATAAAATAGTCAACGCAGGCAATTACTACTTGCTTTCATTCGAATGGACAATCCCAAACCGTAATTAGTCGTGAAGTTGATTCTCCCGACAAAACAGAACCTGTTCTTTATTGTGCACTAATTATGATGCCACAATTAAGATGCCAATATATCAAATTTATTAGCACCAAACCATTCAATACTTATTAACACTCATTACGGACAAAATTACATTAAATGTTGGCGTGCAAAAGCTTTTGGGGGCAGAATATATAGGGGGTATCGCACATCATCAGTATGCATTTGTCGCTGTTTTACTGTAACAATGAGTCATATATAGGGCTACGGATAAGGCATCATTAAAAAGTACTCTTTAATGAATTGCAAATGCGGGTCAATGGCAGATATAAAAATATGCATATTTCTTTTCGGATTTATCTGATTGTGTTTCTGTTCTTGCATTTATCCCAGTATACCAATCGAGTTGCTCTTTCTTGGCCTGGGGAACACCTAGAAAATTCTATGATGTTAGCAGCTTGAACATATCCCAAAATATGCAAATAAGCAGCGAATGTGTCGAGGTACTTGGATAATTTATTGACTTTTGTAAGTGCTAAGACGACGACCATTGTCAGTATCTGGTTTATGGTAGAGTCTACTAAGTGCCAAGTTCAGAAAACAAGTCATGTCCATATTTCATCAGATTTATTTAATACGGGTGCTAATTTGACACATCAAGTTATAACAGACATCATGCAACTAGATACTTCTTTGATACGCAAACGCCCCTAAAGATGCCAATGGAAATGGTATACATTTGATCAATCCTTGGGGCATTGTTTTAGACGTACACTTTTGCGTTTGCAGACGAATTATTTGACTGCAATGTGTTGTATATGAATCCCATGTACAATACCAAGTCCGTCCTGCAAATAGTTTGCAATCTCGCTATGCGGTTTGTCTTTATGAATCAGCATAGTCGAATTAGGCTATTGTAAGGTATCAATTAGTAACAGATCATACCAATGTTCGCAATGGATTGTGAGATCTTTATTCGATAAAATGATACAAGCACAACGACAGTTGCGCAACACGGCAGTGGAGGTTACTAGGGTGAACAATGCGTCTATTTGTCAGCCAAGTTACCGACATTGATAGCAAGTAGTTATAGTTTTGCACTTTATCTTTATAAAATTCAGCAAAATCATTAGTTCAATTTTTCGTCCAGCTAAACGAGACGTTAAAAAGTATTTTGTCAGCATAACGGTGTGCAGGCGTACAATGAGACACGTTGGCAGAGGTAGCATAACAAAACTAAACCTTAGCTCGAGACTGTTTGAACAACGGCGTTATCAACGTTGAATCCATGTGTAAGGATCATTTCCGTTATATATGTGAACGTAAGATAGTATAAATTAGGATCATTCAATAGCAGTTTACCGACTTTTGGTTATAAGATTATAACGCATGACCTGTTGAGGTGGCCTTGGTTGCATCTGGAGTTTTTACAGTTCCTGGTTTATGAAACAAGACTGTGGCAGTATTATGTAAGATGCCGTCGTCATTGGGCTGCACGAAAAACATCTTCAGCGCCGTTTGAACTTGGCCGACACCTATTTGATGAATTGCACTTTAAAACTACATATCTGGCCATATTAATAATTATGATGCAGTGTTGATATGATTTACGCTATATTGCTGGATATTAATAGCTCGCATTTGTAAAATTGCGGTTGCGTCGAGTTATCGATAAAGTATCAATGGAACACGATGTACTGCATTTGTAATTGATACTCAGGGCTTTTAAAATCTTTATTGCTATAATTGCAACGCTCGTCTGTAAAAGTACTTATTTGTTAATATTTCTATGCAGAAATGCTAGTAGCAACCTTCATCCATGTTTACTGGATTATTCCAGAATGATATTATTTCTTAGGTAAAATAGCTTCATGGAAACTGTAATGCTTAACGAAACAGATCATGCCTAGGTTTATTAATCAGGTCTTGAATGTTGCCATCGAATTATTTTGCTTGCATCCGCATTCTATCGCTCAATGCACAATAATTATTTTTCGGATCCAGGCATTCAATATTTTTTGCGCCTTGTATGGGAAAGCTAATATAATAGAAAAATGTTGTCATTAATCAACCGCGCGTTGAATACAATCAACAGAAAGTGACTATGTTACCGAGCGGTACATGCTGCATCACTGACTGCTTAATGCAAAACAAATGAGTGAATGGTTTTATTGCCGGTTAGGCACTCATAAATAATCCTAACAAGCATTAATGTCGTCACGAGTTACTAACAAACTTTGCACTGTTCATAGAGATCCGTGCGTTGTGCTTATGGGTAACGTTAATAGTATTGAGTTAGCGGTTCACGAGCATTCAAAATGTTTCGCACCTTATGTGAAAGGAGACAATTAGCCACTAAATAATTGTTATTAATCAACAGTTTAGTAAGCGGTTCAAGAGCAATGCTTACTTATACTTATAGTATGTATATTTGCCCAATAATTTATGAACTCTTATCCACGCACTGTGCAGAGAAATTGAATTACGAGCAGCACAAGTATAACTTCTTCCGTCGGAGACCATATAGCAAAAGTGATGGATTGGGGGTGTCTATACTGATATCACAGACTTCGCTTGAATAACGCAATTAAAATATAAAAATTACCAAGGATTGCCGCACGGCAATCATTTCTCGTCAAAGTACACACAGATGCCAAACATGGCACAGACGGACTCTTCGTAGTTTACCCAATCATATCGGAAAATTGGACTATCGTCTCCCAGACACCCATAATTTAGGCTGACGCAGACAGTGGCAGTTAGAGTGTTAGGTCACGAATGTTTCTTGTTCTTTCGGTTAGAAGGGAGGGAGGGTAAATGTCAGTCATGTTGATGCTATGTGTAGTTAAGTGTTTTTCTGAAAATCTTAGTGTAGAATGATGCGGCTTTGTAATTTAAGTCCTGTAACTATCAGTGCAAATTAACCATTACCTATAGATGCAAGCCTCTCGACCACTACGTTCGTACACATTATATGAACGCATCAGAAAACCTCACTTATTACGATGATAACAGTCAATGTCATTGCACGTTATTGATGGCAGCAATAAGAACATAACTCGAATAATAAACGTTTACGGGAAACGATTCGATTGATTAAAAGTTCTTATGAACATTCCAGTCTGGCTCACGGCATGTATTCATTGATATTTATTGTCCAAGCAAACGTATCATAGCGGCAATCATTTATCCGTTGACAATGTTCCGAAGCATTCCATTGTTTATTATTACTGCGGATAGTTATATCGATATAAGGTGAAAATATATTATTTATTTCTGCCTGGCATTATTAGCGACCATTTTGATTTAAGCGAGGCTTTAAGTAATAGTCGGTTTAGGTGATCATTTATGAAGAGACAAACATCGGCAAAAGATATGCATATGAAAATATCGATGTTAAGTCAGCAAAGCGACCTCCGTAACTACCCTAAGTATAGATCATAGAAGCTGAACAAAGATGTCAGTTGATCAACAGTTACCCTTTAAAATTGATAAAGCTTGTTGCTTATAATTCGATTTTTCTTATTTCTAATTTATGCAGCGACTTGCCGTCGATGCAAATGTCATCAGTTACACTATGCTTTGAATCATTTTAACATTATCTTTTAATAAATAACTTGAGATATATAAGCTTAGTTACATGGTATTGGATGAGATGTTCCATAGAAACCGAATTGCACCATAAATCGTGGAAACCTTTTCAGCATACGCTTATCCAACCCTCATGGAAAACATTATTAAAGGTCGGGAAATATTGGTACACCGTTTGGTATAATTAACTTCCTTGTGATTGTGAATACAGTGTAAACATAATCATGCTATGCAATTTGCAATGCCATAAAAACGGCACGCAATGCACACGGACATCAAGCTTAAACTTGTCCACAATATTGATACACCCATTAAAGGCAATCGACTTGATGTAGATTTACAAATTGAATGATTGTTTGGAGATAGGTTAAAGGTTATTGTTGCGAAGTATTGTGGACATGAAAGTCAGGTTCATGCATAATTCAATATTATTTTAAACCTTCAGATATGCAAGAAAAGTTCTATTTGTGAATACGACAACAGATAACAGATGTCGAACGATAGCGCCATTGATGAAAAGATTGGTTCTTTTTTGTTCACATCGAAGCAGACGCGTTAATGAATTACATGAATCATTGTCATTTCAAATGTAAATATGATGCATGACAAACCTCTTTTAGTTAGATGGCCATTGGTCTCCAATAAAAAACCCGAATGAACACCGTTGCACGAAACCCAAACATTTTGACAAATATCTGAATTGAAGCGTCTTTGCTGTGTAGAATTATAATACTCTTGCATAATGATATGTCTAGACAGAGTCCGCCCGAGTAAGTTACTGCGAGCAAACTATGTGTTTGGCACCCAGAGTTTATTTCAACGGGCGCTGTTAGCTAGTGATTCAACAATCAACTTCGATTACACAGTTAATGTGGCATTGTTATATTTCCATAATCAGACTGATTATCGCCTCAAAAGCACATATTAACCGCACGAGGATAAGGCTGTGGAAGTGCATGCAATTTCTTTGTTATTTTGCGAAATATCAAGTCACAGTAACCGTTTATCAAAATAATCTATCACCATAAGTTATAAATGTATAATCAATGCGAATCATTCTTAGAGTCATGCTACAATATTTCGTAATTTAAAGTAGTGATTCAGCTCGTGAGTGACCAGTAAGGTTTATCGGCCATGTGTAGAGTGTGGCCCAATGTTTGGAATAGCCTATTTATACTGCGAATGCATTCAGAAGACGGCGTACAATTTTTCAACTATGTCAATGGAGGCTGCCTTGCGATCATTATAATAATAATCATTCCTATCCTCCTACCCCTCCTCTTCTTCCTCTATATCCATATCAACACAATCAACATCATCATAATCATCCTATTCATTATCATCATCATTATCATTATCCCCACCAGCAGCAGCATCGGCATCCTTATTATCTTTATCGCCATCGTCATCATTATCACCATCAGCAGCGGCACCATAAGCAGCTAAAGGAACATTCGAATAATTCGAATGATGGGATCGCCATAGTGTAGTACAAATAGGATGAATACACACTATTAATAGCGTCCACACTAATTAACAATATCAGGTTGTTTATATTCCCTCCAGATGGTTACTTACCGATCCGATGTTTGCAAATGCCAGTCCTCTAAAACATGAATTGCCTGACCAAAATTAGTTGGCGATAAAACCCCTCAACGAAGGTGCTATTTACCTGACGACCGGTTTTATCAAATACGCTTTAACTATGAATTGCCTGATAAAATAAGTTAGCGATATAATTCTCCACGGATCGTTTAGCATCGCGTTTGATACGGCATTCGACCACTGAGCATCACCTTGCATGTCAAATGAGGCATTGCTTACACATAATGCACCGTGTTAATCCTTCAGTGAATTGTTCAGGTTAATGTTATTTAATGCATGATCGCCCACAGATGCCGCCAAAGGTAGTTATTTGTCATGCGTTTTTGCCGGCAGTCTTGTCATTTAGGATGGATGGCGGTAGCACAGTAAACACAACAACACACATGACTACAGTGAGTTATTTCAACCTCAAGCAGTTGCATTTAAAACATAATTGTCACCAAGGTAAGGTTAGACAATCGAATATAAGAGTTATGTCCGATAGTGATTTCACAAACATGATTGTTGACCATCTGTGTGTACTGTTACAGCTTCATTTAATGAATGGTGACTTTAAAGCAGTTTGTGTTATGAAATTGGTGGAAACTTTGTTTACTGAGACCTACTTGTCTTTGTATTATATCATATTGGTTGAATATATCATTGTGAACATTGTGATGATAGTGATGGTACCTGCATATTGCTTCGCAATGTCCGTCATCTATGCTAAGAGGTTTTTATCATGTATTGTTATCAGAATAAAGCGGACTGTACAGACAGGATAGTAAGGGTAGAATACACTATGTGATATCGCATTGTCGAGTTTGATGTTGACTTCCTCACCCACATTCGAGGCTCTCACCAGACGCTTCTCGACACCATCCGTACAGAGGGTCAGATTAGCCCTGAATCTGACGCCAAGCTCAAGGCGATCGTCAATACTTTCCTCCAGGGATTCATGTAAACAGCCATGCCAGAAAACCAGCCACCAGCTCTAGTTTATTGTCATCATGCTCACACTTAGTATGGCAGTCTTTGTAGACGTGTTTCTGATGAGGAAGATTGTATGGGGAATTTCTTGTTGGATATACAGCAGTCCTGTTTCGCCCGGTACCTACAGTTTGGAACAGCATCGAAAGAGTTATGATGAAAAAAAAAATAGTTTTGGTCTTTCTATGACTATGTGATATCGCATTGTCGAGGTTTGATGATTGGAGCAGCAGCTGCTTTAATATACACACACACACACACACACACACACACACACACACACACACACACACACACACACACACACACACACACACACACACACACACACACACACACACACAAATATCAATTTTCAGCAGTGTTTTTTTGCATATAGTTTCTCAGATTATACAGTTCATAACCGTAAACAGTATATTTGTCAAGTGTCGAATTTAACATACTGTAGAAGGGAACAAAAAGTATTGCGCTAATTTTCTCTGTTTGTAGCATAGTTGCTAATATTTGTAAATAGGTTGAATTTCGATACCAAAAGCACCTTGATGATGTCGATTGTATGCCTTAGATTTACACACATACAAGTTAATAACGGGTGCTCATATGTGTTATTGTGTCTTATAATGTATACCACCAAAGTTATGGAGGTAAATAATTGCGAAACTTTCAAACAAACACACAAAAAAAAACCGCATTGCTCTTTAACATCAGTGAGCTTAAATATAATGACCTTCTGTGCGCGACTTCGTGGATTAAATGTACGAATGGTCATGATAAGCCCGAGAGGCAAAGGTAGAAGATTACTTAAACAACGATGTCTGACGTCATAAGCCGGAGAAAAACCTTTCTATTGTCTTTTTCATTTTGCAAAATGGAAAAACGCAAGTTATTCACACACGTCTTCTCATCTTTATTGTACATAATATTGATGTTCACGCGGCGTATTATGCAAATAGATGGAAACAAAGGGAATGCGCGGCAGAGTTTCCATTTATTCGCTTGATATATGGATTCTTATATATTGCAGAAGCATTTGAATTGTTATTATAATTTGGGTGTATCAGCAATGCCAACCTCAATACTTTACAATATTAAACCAGGAGATTTTATTACTCGATATAGGAACCATGCCATGCGTAGAGTTTCGGATACGGAATCGTACGGGAATATGGGTTAAATAGCGAACAAAAATGAATGAACTTTGTGCGGTGTTTGTTCCTAGAACCGCGATTGTTCACATATTTCGCATGAGGATTGATTAAGTAGCGAAAAAAAATGAAAAATACTTTGTGCGGTGCTTGTTCCTAGAACCGCGATTGTTCACATATTTCGCATGAGGATTGATTAAGGAGCGAAAAAAAATGAAAAATACTTTGTGCGGTGTTTGTTCCTAGAACCGCGTTTGTTCACATATTTCGCATGATTGAGTTACAAACAGTACTTGGATAAAGCATTCATTTCACTGCCAAATTGTGAAATTCTGTGTGATACATTATTCATTAGAAGCTAAGCACAAAGCTGTAGGGTTATATGACGAGAAGTCAATGCATGTTAATGAGAATAAAAGTGTAAAATTATGATAGAATATTGATATAATTGGTACCGAGCATACCATGCTATTGAGAATGCCGACGGTAAGTGAAACTAAACCTTCCTTCGAAAATGATGTACAAAATGTACATGTAGTAGAAAGCAGTGTCATAATGAGAGCCCGTGATATCCATGCACTTGTTTAAATGAGATCGTGACATTGCCGAAAAACACTTTTCTTAGTAATCCTATCGTTAAAATATTCATCTTGAATGTTAAGTATATAAGATTTGTTTTGTTTCGCTGTGTTATGTGAGTTACATATATAATTGCACGCACAGCAAGTGTCCATTCCAGTAGAAAACTGCATTCGGGGAATGCAAGTTCCACGCATAAAACATGTTCTTTCGGAGTAACGTAAGTTAATTGTTAGGCGCAGTTGGCTTGTCACAAAGTTTTACTTAATTCCACGTATATAATAACATACGCGCTATTTGGGAGAAAAACATACCCATTTACTAGTAAATATTGCCAATAAACCATAGGTTATCTACGTCGAGGCGAATACTAATCCAATTGGACTAATGCTGAGCACCGATTTATAGTAGAAGCAACCAGGGGCGTATGCGGCACATATTATATTTCGTGCTAATATTATCATCAGTTGAAAGCCGATGCCGAACACGCGCACCTGTTTGTATTAATGTCACGTTTTCAATGCTTTTTGTATATTGAATCACGTGAGATTCGTCTAAAATTCACATGTATTCTCATTAAATGCGTGGCTACATACCTTTTGACGTCAAACCCAATATCGAAAACAAGAAAATTATTTCATTTACGCACATTAAAGCAGATTATTTTATGTAAAACACGCATAAGTCTTGTTCGATCAAGAGGATATTACAGAACTAATGCTAGATCAATTGCTGCTCCACTACAGTAAGTTCCCGAATTACTTACTTATTGCCCATAAACCAGACGCTACAAGGTTATAACGATCGTTATCACAACCGTCAGCTAATTGTGATGATGTTGCTTCTATTTCAAACATATATCGCAGACGCCAGCGCCGTTTGACAGTGCCACTAAACTTAGATCACATTATTGTTCTACTTAACAACCTCTTCTTGCCATATGGTGACCCTCGTAGACCATAACTTGTCCGAAAAGTCAGATTAGTTGCTGATAAACATCTTCCCGTGTAATTTATTGCCATGCATCTCGATTGTTTAGCCTTTCAACAATTGCTAATCTAATCCCACGCGCTGTACCACCTTGCATATTCACACAACATCCTTTTGGCCGTTCAATGACCGAGCTACATGGACTACCCACACAATACCCTTAGAATTGCTAGAAGTCTTGTTATCGAGGCAGTAATTGTAGATACTAAGGAGTGTAATGTTTGAATACCTTTTATGAAATATGTTTGACTCTTGCATAATGCGAATTACAATTAAAAAAAGCACTCCACGATTAATTTGGCCATTCTAAAATCATACCAACAAACATTGTACCTTCCTTCCACATGTACACCTGTTACGTTAACTTTTGAGGCCTAAAACATATATATATATATATATATATATATATAGATATATATATATATATATATATATATATATATATATATATATAGATATATATATATATATATATATATATACCTATATATATATATATATATATATATATATATATATATTAATATATATATATATTTATATATATATGTATTATTTCATCCATCATGAATGAGCACATCCAACAACTATCACTAAGATACCGTCCCTGAACAAACTTGTAGATGTACACGCCAAGGCCAGGCAATGTTAATTAATGTGCGAGCTAGTGGATGAAAATGCGACAAGGACGACAAAGAAAACAGGCAGCGATATAAGAAAAAGATTCAAAATGCAAGATGCATTTACCTTAATACCACCTCCAGCCTCTCCCAAAAACACATGGTTCGTTTTGATTGCTTGTCGACAGGATTATATAACCGAGAGTCACTAAGCAAAATAAATAGATCAGGCATGTGATAAACTTCTCTCCACGGCAGACTTGTTTTACGCTACCCTACATAACGTGCTGCGATTACATAACATCTCTGCAATATATAACGAAATGCAAGCAATGTGACCCGGCATTGACCTATGACCGGGCAATAACAAGCAGCTTGCATCAAACATAAACAAACAAGAGTGGTCAACATGAATTGGCAAGAATTAAACCGACAAAAACCGCTCGTCGATCAAAACACTCATTAAGACAGTGGCATTCAGTTAGTACTTATTAAACCTTTGCGGATTCGACAAACTGCAATTGTAACGAGCGGGGGCTCATGGATGCTGTATCTGCGAACCAGGACTGGCTAAGCTGTTAGATGTCCAAGTCTTTCATCAGTAGATTATTTGGATATTTACAACAAACGAGGTATGGGAAAATAGATGCCATGGATCCGCAACTGAACCTTCAGTTTATCTGTCCTCAACCGCGAGCCACCTCTACACCAGCCTCAGTCATTACGGACAGAAGGCTTTGAAGAGTGCCAGAATGACGTTAGAGTAAATGCTACAACCACAAGAACATGATCCAACAGAACGTTCTCTTAACCTTTGCGACATGCTGTCTTTTAGAGCTGATAGGGAACACACGGACTGTCATGCGTTACCCCAAAACGGAGATAAATCAAAGTGACAGTCAAAGAATGATCAAAGACCATTTAATTTTTCGATAACAATTTTGTTTTCACATCCTACTGCCGTCATTTATAGAGATGCTTGACGGCTCTGCAACGTCCGCGGAACAATTGGTTCGGATAAATGTCTCTTACAAAAGTTTTCTACAAAACAAATATACACTTTTCTTCTAATTGAACCAAACAGCAAAAAGTTGTGTAACATTGATTTGTGTCAATATTTCCTCGCGTGGTGGCCTGAATTCGCCCCAAAGTGATGTACGCGGGACAAAGGCGAATCCGATGCGTAAGGATAATAGTAATAAGCTGTATGTATTTTGCAATCTCATCACGTTATCGAAGCGAATGTCGACATGGTTAATATGTGTATACAAACACAACTTTTGAATTGCATTATAGTTTAATTTAGGAGAGACTTTTCCTAAATAAATGATCAACAATAAACTAAGCTATTGTTCCCTATTAAAATATTATTAAATGATTAATATAACATATATCTCAGAAAACATGTTATATGTTAGTGCAATGCAGTTATCGACATATCGTTATTGCTTACCACGTCAACACGAGCATCCATACAACATTGCACCTTCTATTAGCAGCACTACCTGCTGCTGAATGTCGGCGGTTTAGACCTCAAGGTCCGCATAATACCCGAATGCTTCAAATAGTGAAGATCATCCAGACGGAAATATCCCCGTTACGGAATATCATGACCGCTTATTATTACTTTCTGATAGGCAAACGGGCGGAACAGTTCTGCATCGGACCATGATCACTGATAACCCCCATGCTGCTCATCACAATCAAACTACCACGAAGTTTATTTTATGGCAAACTCAAATAACCAGAAAACGTTGATTCCTATGCGACGTTCAACGATATTAGTTCTCAAGCAAAAGTCTACAATGATTTATCCTTCCAAACACAAATGAAATTCGACAAGACTATTACTTAATTATTCATATTGCTGCGTCATGGTGTTTATTGAGCAGTAAGTATTAATGTTCGATGATTCATGTCACATTATTCCACATACTGATTTTAGATAATATTATCTTATTTTACGTGAATTTGTCAAATCTGCAGTCATGCTTTTATAATTAGTCACAAAAGGAGCACACAATTGTTGCACTGTGAATACACATTGCGTGATCATAACATAATTAATCAAATTAGCTGAAACTGTCTTTGCTGGTGAAATACTTAATGGGGTCATAATTCGATGGGAAAAGCTAGTCCTTCTAAAGTATGTCATTGCCACGACTTTAGCCATGGTGTAAGAATGACCCTCAAGTCTCGTTTGTTATTACTGCTGCAAAAATGAATCAGCAAAAACATTATCTTACAAACTTCAAATTTGTTACACCTGTGTTTGATCCCTGCAGAGGCGCCGATTTTGAGCGATGTTAGTTCTAACTAGAGTTATCTTTTTTCGCATATTCACTCAGACATCCCGCTCCGGGTTTTTGAAAATTTCGACCTGTTGTAATATGACTATGTCACGTTTATGGTCTGTTGTCTAGGTCCAAATGGGATATATTAGTATGAGGCCTAACAAGAGTCTTACTTTGATAAGCACTTAGATAGCCTAGCGAACGTCTATCCGGTCATTACAAGATTCTTGTTTGTCAATACCGCATGGTTTGCTAGATTTGAAAACGCGAGGTGTGTGCTTACAGACCTCCATCAACCCCCTGGCTAAGAAATTAAAGCATCCACTGCAATGCTGTGAAGATTTATAGTTTCTTGCAAACCAAAATAAATCAATAATTCATGCATCGCTAGGTGACAGAGTCACGTTTTCAGGATAGCTTGCAATGTGCAGTTGGCATGTTTATTTAGCGTATTGGCTTGTTCCACATAAAGTGCAAAACTCATGAGTGCCTGCTTAATAAGGCTTAATAATATGTTCCGTTACGAAAGATGCACTGATGTATTTGGCTAATAGCATTTCGGCATTGAAATATCAGCAGATGAACCATGTCCTTCGACAGGAAAATGGGCACATTACATCAATCACGTTTCATAAAGATAATGGATGGCAACCGCGAATTTTTTTTCATTTTACATCAATATTTGAATGCCAAATTTGTATCAACTAAATCAACAATATCGACAAAGCATGTGTCGTCACAGCAATTGCTTTCACAACGGGAAATGTTTCCCGTGATTTACTGAAAATATATGTTATAGGTATGAAGAGTTTCGCCTGGGATTTGAGAGAGACAGGAACCGATTTTATACCAGTGGCCAGTTCCTGGACTCTAACGTTCATTTTGAATACATTTGTAACAACATCATACACACATTGCAAACTTCTGAATGTCTCACCGTTTATGCACAATGTCAAGTGGTCGTTCTCAACCTTGATGACTAATGTATGAGGCGTGTTGTGTATGTGTACATTTACCTAACGACGTAGCTTAACAGTTATATATCTATGCATTCATTCATATACTTGGCCTCGATTCATATGACCGTCAAGGGTCCCATTCTGTTCTGTAAGCCATGAACATAACAGAATTGTTTATTATCACTTCATCTGGAGAGAACCATTATGGTGAATATATTTAAAAAATATACCCCATAGGTATAGAGCAATAGCCTCTAAAACCTGTCATCGGATGGTTTAGCCCCTGAGTATGTGAGAGCGGAAAATGTCGTATGACGGAAGTAGAAGGATACTTTAATATGATCATGGTCTTTGTTCTGCTGCTCACTACAGTAATCGATTACGTAATTTGCGCAAATCCGTCCACCCTGGCATTATTTCATTCATGTCATTGTTTGCAGAGAATGGGGCACGAATGATGCTCATCATGCACAGGTAGGCATAGTCTCAGCGTGAAATTACCTCACTGGCATTAACGCAGTATTGAATGATGATCGGTGTTTGTGCATAACAAAGCGTAACAATGCTTAGTGCCGACTGCTTTTCGTTATCATCATCAGTGAAGTTCATCTGCCGCACTAAGTTTGTATGGTGAGAACCAGACTAGTTTAACACGCATTATATCGAAAGGTTTTACAGATAATGACTGGAACGTGTTTTTTCAGGGTGAAGTAAGTCAGTTTGAAAATGATGAGTGATGTCGTAATTAAAAACAAGACCCTCTACCAACCCTTTAACTATCCACACAGTAATCGATTAGCCCCTCAATACTGCCATAGTTACCGCTTAACAGTCGTATGACATGCGTTGAGGCGCAGGAAAAGTAGACACATGTTGACCAGAAGGCAAGAGGCAGGAAAGGAGGGGTGATGATAAGTCAAACGCCGCAGGGTCGGAGAGGGCCGACCGCCTGGAGATTGAGAGAGCTCTAAATATATGGTCAAAATTTGGCACTTTCTGTATGTCCAGACAATAATGTGAATGGCATCAAATTATGAGGAAATATATGCAATGAAAAGTAAGAACCATGTTCGGTTGAGGATAAGTTGATAGGAATGAGGTTACATGAAACATGATAACGATAACTTAATTTATTTAGCACATGAAATCAATACTAGTGTGATGCAAATGAGTTCATACCTTCATGTGTTCTGTTTACCACCACCAACCGTCTGTTAGATGTCATGACTGCATAGCATGCTGTCCAGGCTGGCATTAGTAATGAGATTCGGCTTAAGTAACGCTACAGGATCAGAGTAAACATGAACATATCAATATCCTTTAGATTGTGAATGTGCTGTACTTACTGTATTACTCCATTGTTAAGGTGAACACATTTGCTCAAATCATTGCATTGACATTCTAGTATTCTGCTTTCATTTATATGTAAATATCATTTTGTCACGGCCAATGTTGCAATCTTTATATGGAATAATTTAAAATGTGACATTATGGACACAAACTATGATAATTAATGCTGATATAAGTTATGTTTATCACACAACTGTCATATCAAGAAACACCTGCGTTAATGATAAGAGGAGCAAGAGGAACACGAGAACCTGACATGACGAGAAACGAAGCACAAAATAAACACTATGTTTGTATGAAATTACCACTGCTCATAATCTAAGCCAACAATAAGTCGTTCCTGACATTTCTTTTATACAGTTTAGATATTACAGGTAGAGGTTACCAGTGGTATACTCATTAATGACGTTTGTGTAAGAAAATAATGTTGTAGAATATGATAGCAAATGCTTGTATTTAAGGACACTGAACGACGAAGCGATACTGTATCAACCTTTAAAAGCACAACTTAAGGTGGATACGATGAAGTTACCATTCAAACATTGAAACGGATTATCTGCACACTCACCGCGATACTAAAACATATTTGCAATCTATAATTCCAATAAGATCACAGCCCCGAAGCAATGAACATGGCAAGAGCCGATAAAACCATCACACACATACTAACTACAGACCAGTATCTCTGTTACCTAATGCTTCAAAGATAATTAAAAAAACTATCTAGAGAACGACTTTTGCCTTCATTATTACTATTAATATATATATATATATATATATATGTATATATATACATATATATATATATATATATATATATATATATAGATATATATATGTATAGATAGATAATATATATCTATATAAACATATATATATATATATAAATAAATATTAATATATATTTTTTCATAAATAGATATATATATATATATGTATATACATATATATATTTATTTATATATATATGTATATATATACATACATATATATTTATATATATATTTATATATTTATCTAGAAAACGAAATTTGCCTTCATTAATACTATTAATATATATATATATATATATATATATATATATATCTATATATATATATATGTGTGTGTGTATAGATAAATATATCTATATATATATATATGTATATATATTTTTACATATATAGAGATATATTTATATTAATTTATTTATAGATATATATATACATATAAATATATTTATATATATATTTATATATAGAGAACGACTTTTTGTCTTCATTAATACTATTAATATATATATATGTATATATATATATATATATATATATATAGATAAATATATATCTATATATACTTATATATATATATATGTTTTATATATTTTTACATATATAGATATATATTTATATATATATATATTTTATTTATATATATATATGTATATATACACATATATATTTTATATATATATACATATATATGTATATATATATATATATTCATCATATATATATATGTATATATATATACATATATATATATATATATATATATATACATATATATATATACATATATACATATATATATGCTTTAATTGAGCAATAGTTGTTGTACTGTTATGTAATATGGAGTAATACCTACATAAAGACTTAGTAGCTTATAACTTCTGGTAAAGAAATGCATCGGAACAGTAACAAATACGGGCTAGTCAGAACACACCAATCAAAAATTGTATCAATGAAAAATTCTGAATTTACATTAGTTGATTGATCTTGGTGCAATGAAATCAATGTATTATGGCGCTCGAAATTAGTTCCAACCTTATCTGCAGCACAAACACACACGAAATATAGCTATTCATTATGACAAAATCACTCGATATTCCTAGTAGTAAGAATCAACGTTGAATTATGTCACGTTTGAGCTGGCTAAACTTGCCATATAGATTACAGGTATATTCATGTTAACATATCGTTGCATATGTTATATATTGTACATCATGGTTGTGATCAATGAAAGGGGCAAGGTCTTTCAAAAGCCGACAGACTTCTGCCTTGCCTCTTCAACTTTGCTGAATAAAATTTTCGTTCTTCTTCTATCTTTTTGTGAAGCATGCAAATGTTAGTGATGGTTAACCAAACGAATAATATGATATCATTAATTTCGAACTAGGTAAAGACAACAAATGTTCCAAGTCGGTGATTTATTTGGAAGGGAGCTTTGAACCTTAGAGCGAATATCATGGCTTTACCACGCCAAACGTTAATATTCAAATTGGTTTATGTCCGTTCTCAAAAAAAAGTCGTTAAATGTATACCTCATGATATGAAGCAGACACTCCTAAATCATTTCAATTAGGCAAGACACACACACAGCGTTATATTGCTTAATCTGTTTGATACATCCTTTATGTTCTATTCAACTTGCACAATTGGTTTTAACCATATGTGATCCGAAGAGCTATCTGTACAAGAAGTAGTTTAGTCATTTCCATTACTATTATCACTGAGCTATGGATACAGCCCATTCAGAGCGTGACTATAAGTTTCTTTACAACATTTTACGAGGTTATCATTAAATCGGTGCATGTAATTTGCATAGTGTCCGAGTGAAACGGAGCGCCTTTTATATAACTGAATGGAGAAAAATAAATGACCTACAAAGTATTACGTAAACATAAATACCTTTAATTTTACAAGCGACGTACGATATTAGTACTTATTTATAAAGGCGAAATAATTCTTGTCCTACACTTCCGTGGTCATCTAGGGGGAAACGCAATAAATCATTAGCATATAAACAACCTTTACATTAGTCGAGTACTTGGGATGACCATAGGTTACTGAAACGAAGTTGCGTCCATGTAGTGTTTTTGTGGTGGCGAAGCCGCCCAGATTGATCAGTTATGGCCCATAACTTATGTCATATGAATTTACTTCAGCGGTTTTTCTAACGATTGGCTCTTGTCCATGGTTAATCCTCTCAAACAATGAATTGCCCGATAAAAAAATCGCAGTCCATAGAGCGATCCAGAGACCAAGCGTTGTGTTGCACTTCGTTTAATTAACCATTTGACCTCTGAGCATCTTGCTGCATGCACAATGCGACCGAGCGCATTTGTAAAACAACCTTCTGATTCTTCGGGAGAGTCGGCCAGTAACATTTTTGTAAATGAATTACCGTCGACGCCCAGCGCTTTGTATAGTTAGTTGCCGTTTATAGCTATTTGCATTTTTGTTTCTTGCAAAGCACATTTCACGTTGTGATAACCCGCTGCAACAAAACTCTCAGGCGCATATCCTTTGTTCAATAGTGCTAAAACATAACTGTGGACAGTCGTTTATCCTAACTATTATGTTGTTTCACAACCTAAGCATTAGAAATAATAACGTTCATGTGTATGGAGTTGCTATCAGTGTTCTGTGTGTTTCGTGTCTCACAGTACTTGCGACGTATTATTAAATATGTCGAGATGCAGACACTACAATGCTCGTTTGATTTGATTATATACCAAACTTCTGCACGTGATTTAAACCAACTTTATTGGTAAACTTTTATGAATAATTTATCATTCAAGATTAAAATATTAAGCAAACTAAAGTCAACGATTTTGTTCCTTTGTGACACTTGTGTGAAGGCGTTAGCACTTTCAATAATTATAATGGCGCATCCATCCTCCCGCGTTCAAATGGTGTTTCATATTTACTAGTTTTGGAAAATTTGCTTCTTAAATATGGGTATCTCTGTTGAATCATCTTTATATTTATGGCAATTTGTGTGCCAGTATTAATTTTAATGGCTAAATATCTTTTGAAATGCAAAGGCTGTATTCTTTGCCAGACAAAAGGCAATAACGCCATTTGTCGAAACAATATTTGCCATTAAAAGCATATCATATCATATGTACTGGCACAACTGCTCTAACAAGTACGGTTTGCGGTGTCAAAGGCAACACTTATTTAAATGTTAGAAACTGTATTGCTGCGCTGTATGCAGTATTTGCATAGTTACGGCTTCTGGGTAGATAATATGAATGCATTGCGTTGGATGAAGAGCTTCAAAGTAATCATGATGTTTAAGTTCGGCTTAGTTGTAGATGTAGTCAAACGTGTCTCCTGAAATCCCAATGAAGTTGTATTACATAGATACAACGGTAGGTACAACACGTACCTGTATTGTTACGCTATATGTAGTGGCTGACTATTCAAACGTAGTGGCTGGTAAACCTCTGTTGTATTTGTTGCGCAGTATTAGAATGCTTAATCTAACATCATCACCTCTCCCTTTCCCCAAGTCATGTACATACTCCTACTGCCCGAGGGACAGCTGTTAACGTGAAGTATGAGCAAATATCGACCAAATAGTAACTAGTTCATGCTAAAACATACGATTATGCGCGAACAACATAGACATGGCTTTCCAGTGCCATAGCGATCTCTTTTCCGAATTATGCCGACACATTTCAGGTTGCGTCTCTATTTGGTTGTGTGTAACACCCGACTCATTGGTCGCAAATAAAGCGTCCATGTTACAATGATTTCTTGCACAGAACATCATGAACTGCAAGAGTCTGAATTAAAGCAAACCGGCTTCTACGCTGTATAGACCAATTTGTGTTTTAAGATTCGGTATCATGTTTAATCGCTAACAATAACTCATTTGCTGTGCATGTCATGATGCTAAATGATCAATTATCAACTTGGCATAAGGTAGGATGTCAAGTTTTCCAATAGCATCTACACAGCCCGTGAAAATCAACTCTTTATGCTTAGCTGTTAAGAACGACATACAAAGCCTTGCCTACGTTGTGCGGATATGTATTCGGGCTGTATCAGTTGGTTTTATGGTTAACAGTGCTACTTCAAGGTGTATAATGAGCATAGCCTTGGGCCTAATATTCTGCGTGCTTATTTGGTGATATAATATCTATGACAAGGTTACAGCATGTGTGCAACACTATTGCTCCCGTGCTCCACCGACGCAACAGCGATTGTCCGAGGATGCATGCTCAGAAAAATATCGATACACTTTGGATCTTAAGATGCCTATAATTCCGTGTTGTAGCAACAGATGTGTTTTCCATATTCTAAAGAAAAATATTAGGTTTGCAGGCGCTGGTGTATCATACATTCACTCTTCTTCAAAAGTTGTCTGAGACATTGTTCTTAGTGCGCTTTCCTAAGCTCGATACGAGTTTAAATAGAACGTTTATAGCACCAAATATACAATGGCTGGTGGTTTGAAATGCCTTTGATACCTTCATGTTTGCCGTGCAACCGCGGATAGGTATTCGTATGTCACAGGAGCCCTTTGTTGTAAGTAGTACGTAAAGGTGTTTATTAATACACTTCATCATCTATAGTATGCAAACACCAAAGGTGGCAAACTTATATCGTCGTATTTACAGGTTATTTTTAGAATGAGTCCATAGTTGATAAATCAACCCTGAACACCAATGGTAATTTAGGAATAGGCAATGATGATATAACATAGATGTGTATCTAACAGTTGAGGAGAAGCTCTCCATATCTTAGCAAACAAAAGGTCGCATTGCTCTGATCTTATCACGTGTTGTGCAATGCTGCTGATTGACTTAAACATTAGTATTCGCATTACAAGTAACAGTAATACTATTAATGCGATGGTGCTAATCATAACAGGCACAACAGAGCTTCATGTCCTATATTGGAGGGATGACGTAGAATGTGAATATGGTAGCGGTTAATAACGCAACACCGGCTGGCACAACAATAACATGCGTCTGTGAAGCTTTAATGCTAAGTACAATTCAACTTTTATAGTGACCAAGCATAAAATAAAAGCCACCGCAACATACAACTGCTCTTGTAACCATCTTACTACTTACTGCAGACAGCTCTGTGATATCATATTGTTTATATATAATTACTACAAAACGGGATGAAGATCAAAACGAGCCATTGAAAAACCTTGTAATTCATTATCAGCAGCGAAAACTTGCAAACATCCAAGATCACCAGTGAGCTTGAAATAACTACTCTCATTAACTTGGTACACATACATCATTTAACTCAGATACGGAATAGCAAGCAAAATAATAATTCTCAATTCCGCCGTCAAAGCGCAAGATAGCAATACATTGCTTGCTTCGCAGAATCATTCTGTCAACCAAATTACACGATATTAAGTCTTTATTCTCAGCGGAAATGCTGTGCTGTTAATTAAGCATGCTGTGAACTGATTTCATCAGCCCTGGGGTAATCATGTAACGATCATTTCGAGCAATAAAGTACTAGTTGTGCTGGTGGGAAAACTATATCGTTAGAGGCTGAACATTGATTTCTTCTAAATAACTTACGAAATTAAAGCTGCAATTGCTGATCATTATGTTTTTAATAACAACCCGCACGTTATGATAAAGATCTTACCAGTTTCAATAAATAGAATAGATTTGTGCTGGATCCCGACGTAATGCTATATCCTGTTTTTTTTTAAATAACCCTATGCAGGATAATGCGAATCAGTGCCAAATTTGAGCATTTGTTTCATTTATAGAACCGACACGATCGACATGGCTGGTTCTATGACCCTTCGTACCAAGTGATAAAGCATTCATTTGCTTTTCTCACATTGGTGACGAGCAGTGTTCGAGGTTGAATACTTTCCCGCATATCTTTACCAACACAGACTTCGACCGTATCATACCAATGTAGGGTGGTTTGGAATAGGAGGAGGAATAATCTAGCTGTATCGACGCATTGCCGGCGCTGAATTTACCAACAGCCAGGAGAGCTCTATATGGGCGACATAATATAATAAAGTCCTACATCTCAGATATGCTGATAAGTTAAGGCTATAGATTTAGTTCGAGGCTGTCAACGGCAGAGAGTTGTTATTCAAGTTCTTACCAAACCTAGAGTAAAATCACGCGGAAAAAAACTTCAGAACTATCAAAGGGCTATGTTGCTCCCCGAGATAATTTGGACTAGAATTAATGGTTGCATTAGGAGTCACATGGACAGCAGCTGAGCAATTACTATGTCAGTTTTGCTTGTTAGGTTTGCCAATCATATTTATTGTGGTCCATAAGATAACACCGGAGGGATTGCAGTTAAACCGCTTATGCCATATCACTATTTCAATAAAACCGTGTGCACATGTGCAGAATATAACGGAATACCAATAGTTTGTCTCCAGACGTTTTAATTGGAAGAGTTCCGAATGTATCTCGCGGCCCCATTATCGACGTTGAATGGCACACCAGCACGAGTCGTGCTTTAAGGTTTGGTATGTACCATATTAGATAAGTGTAGGTGTACAGCTTCAGCTGAGTATTCGATGATGTGGAGCCTTTAATGAATGAGCGACATCTTTAACTATGATATTTAAATGACCGACACATTATACAATACGGCTTACCCGTATTTTACTGATATACGCCATATAATATTATGTTGAGCTAACATTTCGTAATTAAAACATATTATAATAGAATTAGTGTGCGAAAGGTGAACAGACCATCAAACAAACATTATACTAGAGGAAAACGTTTCCTGAAACATTACGTGACACGTGCCATTCGAAAGTTCAACTTGTGTACTTGACACATTTGGAGCGGCGTTTGACCGCCTAAATGGTAACAGAAGAAGTCAACATATGTACTTTCTGCATAATATAATGTTATATTAACAGAGAACGGTATTCTGTACCATACCCAATTCAAATGTGTAAATCATAAAAAACAAATTCCATGTCTGACATCCAAATACATGTGGCCTCGATACTCGTTAATATGCATATATATTCATATACAATCAACTGCATAGCATTGACAAATCACAAGAAGGCCTTAAATACATCCTTAAAGGTTTTGTCCGCAAAATGGCGAATTCTAACCCGTTTAATCAAACAAATTTTAACTTTGCGTAATTTGTGCGAAACAAAATTGGTGAAAAACTTATTCGGAAGTAGAATGATCATAAACGCGAAGAGAATCGAAATTGATTAAAAAAAGTTTAGCAATATATGTCTTATTTCATAGTAGTGATATATTAATCACTTAACTACAGTCGCTGTGGATAATAATACCAAAGCTCAAAGGTACACATTGATTAACGAAATACTACTTCAATGAACACTCACCTGCTGCGATATCAAGTCAGACTTGTAAGCTTTCTGGTCTTTCCATCCAATTGCACGCATTTCTCTATATTACCTTGTAACGGAAATCTGAACAGTATCTAGTCAATTACAAAGGAGGTTTGAACGGAATATTATGTGTGCGTAGGAAGGCTGTACCTGCGACAAAACATAGATAAATTGTTAATGAAGGGGTAATTACTTACACGGAACTTGTAAGCGATAGAAGACGGATCACTCAAATACAATATTTGCAAAAACCCATCAATATACCTTGCACTCATACTCTAGCTATGTTTAGAGATGAAGGCTGAAGTTTAAGCAAATGATATGAACATGAGCGTAGAGCATTTTTAAAACGAGTACAATCATTTGTGGGGAATATGTTAAACCTTTCCATTACCTTAAAGGCAATCCGTTTCACATGCGCGCAATATACTGCATATACCGCACTTCATTATCAGAAGGCCCGCTATTTCCCGCGAGACTTACGTTGATTAATTTCTTTTGATATGTTCATTCATCCTCCCTGTTATTCAAAAGTAATTCGTAAAGGAAAACGACTGCAGTGAATCCTTACAGCCCCTCATAGCTAATGTTCCTTTGAAGCACAATGCTATGTCCATTACTGAAAAAGCTTGCTTTGTGGTATCAACACAATTAACCAAGACGCTATCAATGCTCTCTCAGTATCCATGCAACAGAAATGTGATAAGTTTATGCGTATACGTGTGGAATAAAAGGCTTAGGCTATTAGCGAAAGAGGCTTTTGTAGGCTCTTTAATAACAGTGCGCACAACTTTATGACCGCACAGGAATCATGCCTCATTCTGGTGTTTATAGTTTTCTCATGTAGTGTATCCATATGTTCAAGGCTTATCATGTTTAGTTAATTGCTGATTATTGAAGTGTATGAGTGAAAGGAGTATGATAGCTATGTTGGAGAGCAGGTATGGTTAGTCATTAAGTGCGCGAATGGTTAAGTGAGCTAAGGTTAAAGAACACAATGATTTGTGTGAGTGCAGCTAGGTGCGTTATTTGAAATGAGTGAGATACGTCAGGTAAGTCAGTGGATAGGCTGTAAACGTTGAGAATTTTACTGGCCCAATGGGAGGAAAAGAAATAGTGATTAGAGAAATAGAGATAGAGAGCGAGAGAAAGAGAAAGAGAAAGAAAGATACAGAGCACCACAGAGAGACAGCAAAAGGGAGATAGAGATATAGAGACATATAGTGAAGGATAGACATATATAAATATATATGTATATATACGTATATATATATATATAAATATATATATATATATATATAAATATATACATATGCGCCTGTATATCGTGTAGATTCTTCATCGAATTGTGACGTGCACCATGCTAGATAACAATATATATATACCCCTGAAACTAATAGAGAAAGTGTTAGCATTGGTTGATTAGTTGAAAATGCAAAATACAATTTTCGTCAAATAGTAGCCGACTGTAAGCATGACTGTTGGAACATCTCAGAACATAACACCGGAAGAGGCACGTTCACACATATCAGTCTAGCTAACACCATGCTGAAGGCACGATAAAATATTGGCATGTATAGTGGATGAAGCAGGACACTCTGGCGAAAACGGTATTCATAAGAGCCAACAGGGTGTGCACATCAGTTGGTGACGCAATGATACCAGTACCTCCATGGGCCGTTAACAATAGTTACGTTCACTATTGATAAATGTTGTTTGATTCGAATGCAGACGAATTTAACTCAAAAACATGTTAAGTATACTAAATATATAATCAAATGATAGGAAGCTGTGGCTTCACGGTACGATAGTAGTTTGATCGCTAAAATGTACACAGCGAAAGTCGAATACTTCATCCAGCGTTCATATGTTTTGTCATTCATTAAGGACACAGGAAAGAGTCGACGTATAATAATATTCGCTACAATAAATAATCACTACCTAATCATGCGTAATTCGATTTGATAATTGCTCAATTGCCGAAACCTTTCGGTACAAGCTGATGCTATTTATTGTTACCCAATATAACATACGATAGTATCGTTGTTTGATCATTCCTGGCTAAATTTCGGGGCGCAATTCATTTCAACCCTTCCATATGGCTTAGTTATTCATTTATGTACATTGGTGATTGGATTAATCTGGTGCAACAATAACAAGCCAATGGATAGGTTATATGTGAAATTTTACTTCATATCGAAAAGTTAACATATATTTGGATAGCATATTATGTAGGGTCATTTCCTGTAAAAGGTAAAAAGCTTATAGTGCTGAAAGGGCTAACTCAGACTATCAATTCAGTAAATAAGCAAATGACTGAAATGCATTGCCGTCGTCAGGTGGCGTTATCATACGATCACCAACAGCACATTGAATAGTCAATCCATTATCAGGCGTTCTTTGGCATGACACTATTCAAAACAAGAGAGCTTCTCAGAGGCGACGTGTTCATTTATTTTATATCTTGCGGAGGCGCATAGCTATAAGATCCATTATCAAGTGCTAACAAATATTCTGCGAGATTTATTACATTACCCACAGCCAATATAGCGTCCTATTTCATAGTGGAACCAGAATTATTGCGGGCTTATTTGCTAGAAGCCAACCTCGAGAAATGCGAATTGAAGCCTATGGAGCGTTTGTCTATTTTAGTAGAACCTAGCTGTATGCTTGGCAATAGAAGATTTTGTTCTCCATAGTTCGATTTATTACAAGAAGCGATTAGGCATACAATCTCAAGCTACCTTTCTAGGATGCGATATTTACCTCTGTCAGGAGGGCCGTTTCGGCTGCAGTAGTCAAAATAGGCTTGTTAAATCGATTGAATCGTTATTTGTTGCAGCTGACAGTGCTGCGTGATTGGCAGAATGGGCCGCCCGCGGTGTGGGCTTTGAGCAGCTGAGCTTATTCGGTCTGTTCTTGCCGTTGCGCAAAATTCACTTGAATAGACATAGGTGCTACGATTGTGTTAATACACATGTTATGGGTTCTGAGCACTCTACACTTGTTTACTAACCACATAACCGAGCTCGCAGCACTAAAGGTTGGTACTCGACAGTATTGCTAATGTGGCTACTTTAGTTTCTGACAGCGTCATACTTTAATTTTAACAAACGATATGCATACTGCATAGAATTATGATGAAGGTCACATTGAGTAAGCTGCTCCAGCAGCATACTTGGAGCAGCAATTTTAATTCGTGTGACATGGCTATAATGGTTACGGTACGTGTCACAAGAAAGCTGTAGGTATAATCATAGCGATATCATAAGACATTACATCATGACCAACATATTCAACATTTGTGGATATCCGTGTGGAATAAATATGTAAGGGAGATACAACGGCTATGCATGCTGGAACATACCACTGCGGACATATTTGGCAGACAATATTTCTAACTTTTGGTTTGGTTTGCCATAGTGAAATTTAATATCGTTTCCATCGAAAACATCTTTTAACAAGACGGAATATGCCACACTTAAGCGACAGAAGTAAATTTAATTAAAGTTGCAGTTAAACTGCTGCCATAAATTAATGGAAAAAATTAAGACAGTATAATATAAGTCGCCTTGGCGGCGTGTAATTTAGAAAAGGCAGCATGCAGCAGCTAGCAAAAAAACAGGGTACAGTTACCGCATTAAAAGATTGGTATGAAAATCGACTAAGTACCTTTGATTATCCTATAAAATTCTTCATCTGCCCATACGCTGGAATACCCAATAAATCAAGCTCCTTAATAGTTACAGTTGTAGACACACATTTATCTTCATTACATTTGAATGGAAGTCCAGCTTTGGTCATGCTAATGTGCTTGAGAGAGTTGCTTTTAATCTATACAGAATTCCTGCATATCAATCATTTAACCCCCTCTGCATACAATTTAATCACCACTGGCGTGTTTGATACATGTTTATCCGACCCAAAGTTGGGGGCCGTCAGTAACTGAGCAATATGTTTCTTGTGGAAATTCTCCACAGTAAAGGTAGGCATAAGTCTATAAGATTATAAGACGCACTTGCTAGCCCAGTTTCATCATTCCATCCTGGTTTAATAATCAAAATAGTAAATTGTAATCCTTTTTGGCAAACTCAGTTTTGTGTGAAAGTGACCTTATCTCCTAGGCTGGGCATGTATTCTGATTCATACCAACTAGAGGATGACAGTTAGACAATACGATGCGTCATTACCCCTATGAGGATTGCAAGAACAATTACATCCAGCAAATTTGTTTTCTCACTTTTAATCTAACATGAGATCTGGTTTAAACAAACGTCGATAATTCCCTAATGATTAACCAACACTGCTTGGCAAGCAGATGATATCACCGTGAATGTCATGTCGTAGACATGTGGTCAGCATCATTACAATGCTAATTTATAACCACATATATTCATATATCAATATATATATATATATATATATATATATAGATATATATATATATATATATATATATATGTATGTATAAACGTATATATAGAATATCTATATATATATATATAGATATATATATATATATATATATATATGCTATATATATATATGTATATACGTACATATCTATATATATAATATATATATAAATATATATATATGTACATATATGTATATGTATATATATATATATATATATATTTCGATATATATATATATATATATATATATCCTATATATATATATATACATATATATATATATATATATATATATATATATATATATATATATATATTTATATATATATATATATTGGGGCATAGTCGTTTCGGCAATCAGGTTACTCTCATCCTCTACTTCAGTGAGCCTATCCTCATCCGCTCTTCCAAGGTCATGCCATTCTTCATCCACTGCGTCGTCAAATGTTGGGTTATCAACCTCCTTGTTACTGTTTTAAAGATATACTTATAAATAAGCATTCAATATGTCGAGTACTTACGAACGCAAACTAAATCCATACCGCCGGATACGCGAGCCCCTCGGGGTAAAGGGCGTGCGCCAGTCTGTAGCCGTTACAAACAACCAAAGCACTATTGACCAGAACCAACAACTGCTGGTTCGCTTCCCCAATCTAGGCGCAGACGACGTCATTCTTCCAGGGACAGCACAGCTGACCTTTACAATAACGCTGACCTCAACTAATGTTAACCGCAGGGTTGGGCAAAATCTGGGTCGTGCCGTGGTTAAGAAAATGACAACCAAGATTTCTGGCAATGAGGTCATGTCTATTGATGACAGCGATGTGTACCACTGTTACCACGACTTGTGGCAGACCGCACAGGATAGATAGGGCCTCCAGTATCAGGGCATTGACACATCAGATGACAGAAACGAAACAAAGATACGAGAGGGGGCAGGAGACAAGGATGAGACAGAGGAAGAGGACAAGGCCGTAGCCGATGTGTATGTAAACAGGTTCTACGTTCCGCTTGACTTTGAACACATCGAGAGCCACATGCCATTCTACCAGAGCGCACTTAGTGACAGACTGAAATACAAGCTCACATTTAACGACTACAACCGCGTAACTCACACAACAAGCATCTCCCTAGAGTATGACATGGTTACCTAACCAGAGTTGGACCGCATGATACGCACCCAGAACACAGGTCAACTTGCAATTTTGTGTGACCGTGTGCTTCGTCACAGGAAGTTTGTATACAATAAAAGAGATACACTGTGGAACATCAACCTGAATTTGCAGGGCCGCAGTATGAAGAGCATACTACTGCTCTTTGAAGACCCAGCCAATGCCTCATTCGCCAGGAATACAGAGTCATTCTACAACCCAAAGATTACAAAAGTTGTGGTGACCATTGAGGGCATCCCCAACCATTTCTATGCCCAGGGCATGCGCGGCTACCAGCCGTGGGATGAAGTGAAGAAGGCCTTTGCAGCAACAAGTAAACGAGACCCCAGTGTAGCAATAGTTGCAGAAGACTTGGCATTGTCGGACGTGTCCCTAGGAGAGTACCTAACCACCAAGTATGCTCGACTGCCATTTGTGAGCTTTAGAACCATTAACTACGGCTTTAACAACAGTTAGGCACTGTCAATTTGGAAAAACAAGCACCAAATCAACGGTGGCCGGTGGAGAGAAAGACACCACTTGCGCGCTATAGTATGTGCTAAACTCCTCTATAGCATGTGCTTAACTACGCTATTACAGGTGATTAACTCCGCTATAACAGGTGCTTAACTCCGCTATAGCAGGTGCTTACTAAGAGCTGTCAATTGGACAAATAAGTTTAGTAAGTTAACATGGAAGAAACGAACACGAATCAAGGGGAGACAACACCGGTGGAGATAACATCAGTGACCACTACAAAAAAATGCTAAAAGGGTTACAGCAGGACTAAAGGGAGCTGCAGCTCGAAAGGCCAATCAAAATAAACTTCTGAGAGAGCTCCGTGAGACTAAGGCCGCGCTTACAGACGCTAGCGATGAAGCTGTCGAGCCAATATCAACGAGCAAGCCTCTGGAAAGGTGGGCTTGGCCAACATGGACTTAGCCTTTGGTTGTCGGCGGCGTTGGGGTGTTTGGGCTAGCATTGTATTGGTACAGGCATAACCTAGCAGCTTCACACCCTTAAGGGGTTGTGGTACAGTAGCCTCCGGACGCTCATTTAAAGGATCCTTTTTATGTGGAATAAGATGACAACCCCAATTACTGATGGAAAAATGCTCGTCAACGCTGTGTTCCAAGGCATTTCAAAAGGTTATACCAAGCTTGTTTAGATGGTTCTGGGTGGGGGGTGCCACGTCTTGATTTCACCCTACGAGACCTGGCTATGGCTGTTGCCAATGTATCACTAGCTATGGCCACAAAGGATATGCTAATTAAACAATTAGATTATACCAGTTGATATACTGAAGTAATGGCCGCAATTGCGCTACTTGATGGAAGTGCTCTTGTGAACACACTTGCATTCTCTGGGAGCAACTTTTTAACTCTAAATTACGAGGCAGCCAAGTGGACGCGGAACGTAAACGCCATGATTTGGCAATTGAGCAGCTTCAATCTGCTCAGGCAGCATTGGCCAAGAAGCGAAATGAGCGTTTAGACTTCATCAATGAGCAGCTCTGCCGCCAGGGACATGCCGAACATACTTTTCGGGATGTGAACGAGGCTATGCATGAGTACTACATGGGCTCTTAGCCCCAGCTTTCAACGAGGCCTCAGATGGTCAAAAAGGGCGTGAGGTGGCGTTCATCATACTGGGTATGCCTGCTACTGGGCTGATTGCATACAGGCTTACTAAGTGGGTCATTTGGAGACTCGGGCGTTTACTTCGTACAAATCGTCGCATGCAGAAGATCTACTATAGTCCTGAGGGCTACTGGAAAGGTATTACAGTTATCAAGAAGCTTGCAACAGAGGCTAGTGTTTTTGAGGAAGTTGCCAAGGCTAACAAAGCAAGCTATATGGCAAATCTACCTGCCAGTGCCAAAATACACATTCCTAGACCAAAATTTGATGTGTTTGGGCCTAATGAGGTGCACCCAGCCGATCTCTTATTTCTTCCTCATGACGTTGTGAAAACAATACGGTTGGATTGTGTATGGATTGTGGGTTTGATAAAGTCAACCACAGGCGCCTTGCTCAAAAGAAAACAAATGCTTCACAGCAGACTACAGCCTAAAAAAGATCAGAGATCTTCCCCTGTATAGAAGTAGAACTCCGCCTGCTGTCAAATCGTTGTTTTATGTATCCAAATATTTTCTTTTAGACTAATGGAACTGTATATTAACAATGGCTCACAATACGAGAGCACGTAAAGCCCAAAACGATTATGTTATAATTCACGGTTTTAACCCGCCTTGCCCACGCTCTAAGGTTGCACTTCAAGCACTTGAAAAGCATAACGAAGTTGACCGTACATACAAGAAGATATTTGCTAGATTAAGGGCTGGGGTGGCATGCACCCTGTCACCATCCCTGCCATGCGCAGACCAGTCCCTACCCCGCGCAGACCAGTCCCTGCCCCACGTGTCCCAGCTAACCAGTCCCCCGTCCCCACAGCGAGTCTTGCCTTCAAGAAGACTAAATGGGCTGTTAAAAACTATTCGCATGGATGGGTGATGAACGTCCTGAGTACCACCCCCTTGCCTCGGATATTATGATGTTCTTTAAGGGCAAGCGTCGGAAGATGCTTAAAGTTTTGACTGGTGAGCCGGAAGAGCTTGGTGGAATCAAGTGTCAGTTTTCCTTTAAGGTAAGACTTATGAAGCACACCGATGATGACAGCACTGAGTAAGTTGAGCCTGTATTGCGTAATAAGCACCAGGTGGTTCTCTCCTCTGAAGATGTTAACGACGCTCTGGACCAGAGTAATGCTAATATCCAAGAGAGGTTGGAGAAGTGGACCAATAGAGGTTCTGGTTGGGAATGTGAGTCAGTCACAACTCTGTGGATTGATATTGCCAACTATCAGCCATTGAAAGGTGGCACCTACTTGAAACTGCCGAGAAAGCTGGTGGTTAAGAAGTCAATCATAAATGTAAAAAACACAAACGAACCATTCTGCCTTCTATATTCCCATGGAGCGGCTCTGCACCCGGTTGCTAAGAACCCACATAAACCATCAAACTATACCATTAAGTCGCTTTGAAGGTAAAGGCGTAGAGTATTGAGAAAGCAGAAAAGCATGCTAATGTAGCCGTGTACGTCTTTGGCTGGGATGGGAAGGCCATCATCGTTCACCGCATCAGTAAGCACTCTGGTACATGCATGAACCTCATGTTGGTTGAGGAGGACGGCGGGTTTTCATTACACGCTGATCAAATATCTGAACCGCTTGCCGTATGATCAGAGTAAACATAAAAGCTCAAGTTCTTCTGTGAGCTATGTCTGCATGGATACACCACTGAGAAACTGCTCCTGGCGCACAAACCTGAGTGCATGGGCATCGGGTAGACTGCTGTGAGAGTTTATATGCCTGAGGAAGGGAAGAATATGTTATCCTTCCAGAACTGGCAGAAACTGCTTGCTGCCCCCTATATTATCTATGCTGACTTTGAGGCGCTGACAGTGAAGCTTCCTGGTCATGCACTTAATCCTGGTAAGAGCAACACGCAGAGAACGCAGGAGCATGACCCATGTGGTTACGGCTATTTGGTTGACCGATATGATGGACAGACAGAACCACCTGTGGTTTATAGAGGAAGTAATGCTGTGGAGAAGTTCTTACAGGGTATGGAGCAAGAATAGCAAAAGATCAAAACAGTTCTATCAAAGCCTGTCCCCATGAGCATGACGCGAAAGGATAAAAGAGTGCATAAGGGAGCAACCCATTGTCATGTGTACAACAAAGAACTGGGAGGCGACTCCGTCTGCGACTAATGCCATATAACAGGTAAGTTAAGGGGGTGGGGGGGGGGGCGGCCCACAGCGCCTGCAACTTGAAGCTGCGGTTGAGACTACGGTCGTAACAGTGGTGTTCCATAACCTGCGGGGCTATGACTCCCATCTCTCAAGGCAGGTTGTGAACAAGGTGGAGGGAAATATCAACTGCATCCCAAACAACATGGAGCAGTATATCTCCCTGTCAGTCGGACAGTTGCGCTTCATTGACAGCGCACAGTTTCTCCTGGCCTCGCTCGACAAGCTGGTGTCTGCTAACAACCCAGATGCCTTTGCTGTGACGGCGGAATATGAGCCAGATGAAACGAAGCAGCGCTTGCTGCTGCGTAAGGGAGTGTATCCCTACGAGTTCATGGATGGAACGGCCTTTGAACCTAGAGATCCAGTACCATCCCGATGATGCTGAAACGGGGTATATACTTGATGTTGATGTGGGGTATCCTGCTGCGCTTCATGACGAACACAACGCTTACCCCCTAGCGCCGGAGCGGCTTCTTGTACAAAACGAATGGTTGTCAGACTACCAGAAGGATCTCCTAGGTGCTTTGGGGAGCACCGGAATCGGAGTTGAGAAGCTGGTGCCCGACCTGCGAATAAGGCGAAGTATGTGGTACATGACGGAAACCTCAAGCTGTATCTGTCTTTGGGAATGAGACTTACTAAGATTCATCGTGCGCTTGTCTTTGACCAAAATCCCTGGATGGAGCCTCACATAAGGATGAATACAGATCTAGTAAAACGATGGAGAATCTCCAGAGGCAAGTCGACGTTAAGAATTTGCGCTCATCGCCTATACTCGCCATAAAGTGTTTGACGATAATCTAGCTGCCCTGTATATGCACGAGACCCGTTTAGTGGTAAATTGTCCGGCATATGTTGGCATGTGCATTCTAGATCTTTCAAACCACTTGTTATATGACTATTATAATACCATGAAGTCCAGATACGGCAACAACCTTTGGCTGCTATACACAGACACGGACTCGTTGCTTCTCGAGATCCGTGTATATATATAAAAAATATATATAAATACATATGAAGAGGTGTATATATATATATATCAGTTATATATATATACAAGCCCGTCATAACAGTACTATATATATATATTTATTTATATGACAATAATAATGATTGAAAATATATACAGTAGCGTCACCAGTAGTATATATATATATAATATTTGGTTTCGCAGGTGCATTTCGCACCGCTTAAACGTGTCCAAGTAATGGAAAATTAGCCTTTTATTCGCTATTCTCCCACCCCATCATTACGCAATAGCGTTTTCATGATTCGTGATTTATTAATTCCATAAAATTATAGATGGATATAGCTCGATGCTAAGCACAGACAAGCATCCAAGTTTGAAAATATTATTTCCATATGACATATAAAGTATAATGCCGCGCATTGGCACTCATGAAAAAGATATTTGAGGATCGTATTGTTTTGAGTTACTGAAAATATAATGGTGGAAATATTAGTTAATAGCAGCACACAAACATTAGTAGCTTTGTTGTGTAGCGTAGCATTTTTGATGTGGAAATGTAGGACATGAAGGATGCTCGGAATAATTCAGTAGTCGATACATATATTAAACAAAGCGCTTAAGTGATTTGCCTTGGCCTTTGCTGGTCACGCAGGCGGCGTGTACCTATCTATATGAGTGACCTGTGTTTATCAGCGACATTGGCGGGTCAGAGAGTATCATCAAATGATCCTTGTATACGATTCAGCTAGACAACGCTCTCACGGTTTTCAATGATCACTCATCAGCAAAATGTTGTACATGCGTAAACAATGAACTGCCATGGCATTCAAAGCTGGATTTTAATTATTTGTACGATTTGTCAATGATTGTCTACACGTGATGTACTGTGCTTCTGATGTCATGACCTTGAGGAGCCTCCAAACAACTGCGCATGCAGAGCTTGTATGCACGATAGAAAAATCATCCAAACGGCGCGCCGCGTTGTGTACGATGGCAAAATAATTCAAGCGCACTTTAGTGCTGTAACTATCATGAATCAGTGTAAACAAGCCCTTTACTGACGTATTAATGAGGTGCACAATGTTCAGGATTCCAGCAGCTTTAATTTCTAATGATTAGTATATGCTCGTAAAATGTTTCAATTTTGAGTGGGTGTGATGTTCCGGCTTTACAAGACGAATACCAATTTAGACGAAATTCTAACAAGCGTCTTGCTCCTCAGTTAATATATCAAGCATTATATATAGAACCACCAGATAGAATGTTTGCTCTTCTGATCGAATCATTACCACCAGAATCTTATCTGGTGTTTGATACGTCACAGAACCCCGTCTAGCATATTAACAAAGAGATAAAAAAACACAAATACCATGCGACATTTCATTAAATCACCAACCATATTGAAGACGTTTTCTCGGAGTTTCTACTTAAAATTTCATATGATTCGAATTTAACCGGTAAGCGTTACATTCATCTGCGTAACTATGGACATATATCGTTAAGAGGCTTTGCTACTACAGTCTGATTGCAGCATTTCTCCGTGTTCTTGAGGTAAGGTACACCATAACAACATTTATGATGTATCTATGGGCGGATGATTGGCAGCACCTTGTGTCATCTGATGGCCGCTCATTGATGACGCCCTGACAACAGATTAGCGTATCCGAGTCAATCGATTTGCCTTTACAGCAGCTTGAATTGAAGCTTGGACGCGAACGTATGCGGCCGTCACAACACATCTGAACATTTCTGTCAAACGCATCATCTCGGCAACAATTCTCCTCACAGCACATTTGAAATCCAATGTATTGTAGTTTGTCACCACAGCATTTGGACGACTTGCCGGGGGTCAGGCTGTTGATAGTCCCGTTGCAGCATTGAGCTACGGTTGTGTCATAACTGACTCCGTTGCAATCATCAGTCACTGCAAAAAAGAAGCCTGATTATTGAGTAACATTAGATTGATTTGTAACAATTGTATCAAATCATTTCCGCACCTACCCGAAATCAAGTGAGCTGGCATTAAAACCAAAGATATCGACAGACATATAATCAGTTCTTGTCTCTTCATAGACATGATTATCTCTCAATAGATGTCGTCTGCAAAGTGTCCAAGTAGTTAATCGTCCAGGGACATATGGCGATATTTAAACGATCTAGTCTCCTTCATTTTCCATATCCAATATTTTTGCTTCTCAAATACTCGCCCACTGTTTGACTATGCGAATGTCTGTCTGTAGCTAGCATTAACTCTCACCATCCGCCTTGAATGATCGGTAAAATGTTAAAGAGGCTCCTATGAACTGACACTTCCAATTCGTTTATACTCAAGAGCTCTGAAACACCCTATAGTGCTCACATATCAGTGTGACAATAAGTCAACCACGGAGTGCTCTCACCACACATGTTTACCAATAAAATACAAGAGCCGAAGTGGCTTGACGACAAATCTCAAAATCGATAAATACTGTTTTACTCACATCGATAGAATGTTATCGTCACACTGGTAGCAAAGACGGTTGGTTATTTTAAAGTCATATAAAGAGCCTAGACGTCCTCTAGCGTGCAAATATTCCATCTCCGAACACCACCACGTGATATTTGAACCCCAAAACGGGGTTTTCACTCACTGCACTTACTATTCAACATTGTATAGTTTTAATTAACTATTCTTTCATATAAATAAATTAAGCAATGCAGTATTTTTAGGATCTTTGAGTCCAAAAATCTAGTAGGAGGTTAAACCTATCTACATAGAAGCCTATCAAACCTACATGAACCTTACCTAAACAGAAACCATTACGCAAATTCTGGTGCGTTGGTGCATTTTAAATAAGCCCTTGTGATCACATCGTGCAATCTCTGCTATGGCTTTTCATGCAGAAATTACGCAGGTCGACTCCTCCCAGTCCCTGTTATTGGCGCAGTGTTCATTCCACTGACATGCTATGGGTTTATATTTGCTGCATGATATAAAGGCTATGTAATAGAAATAATAATACCATGTGTCTATTCTTACTTGCGTGCGGAGTTTGCCGGCACGAAATGCCCAGTGAATGTTTCTGTCTGCTGCACATAATTCGGATGCCCTGGGTTAGTAGGTGCTATAGTCGTGTGTTTGATACCTAGGTTTTGGTGTTACAACCATGTAAGTAATGCTTATAAGTAATGCTTATAACGGTAAATATATTTGAATGGTGAATGCTAGGTGTATTTAGTGTGAGCTTTGATTCCATCAGCAGCAGTCAAACGTTTATTGGCAATAATACTTTCCGTGTCTTTTTTATTGGTGTTGCAGCCATTTGTTTTCGCGTAAATGTAAACATATTCAGGTCTCGGTAACAAGACTCTCAATTCTACATTTTTTTTTACCACCTGTCATATTTGAGTTGCAGGCTGGAACAAACAAAAAGTGCTATGATAACGGAAGGAGAGGACTACGGATCTACCTTTTACAAACTCCTTCGCCATAAAACGTTTGGAATTAACACGCGACCATGTTTGTGTTTTATTCGCCAGCATGATCGAAATGGTTTTTGAGAGGAACTTTTGGTTTAAAATCCTTGCATGCTTTATTAGCGATAGCAACCAGCTAAAACGCTATTTACTTGTTAGCAGTTTAACTATATATGCAGCATTTATTTGGAATTCGCATCAATACAATCATACTTGGACCCCTGGCATCAATAAAATGAGATGTGGAGAGAAAACAACGACCGCACAAGTACATAACATGCCTTGCCACGCCTCCGGTTTGTTTCACACATTATCACTTGTATGATGCGGTTCGCTATCACGCTCAATTCATGTGTTCAATGCAATGGTATAAACTTGAGACCGATATCGTGCCTACACAGAACAACACGATTTCAAAATCCGCGGGATCAACAAAGGATGCGATAGGTATGATTTCATGGATGGCAAATGCGTCGAAAAAGTGGGTGGGGGTTGGGTCTGATCTAAAACATCCAATCATCGAGAATCAACACCGAGTGTGTCTATCTGCATACTACCATACAGCACAACTAATGCTGATGTAATTGTATATCGTCATATAAACAAACACATGATAACAACTCTAATAACAACATTAATTACTAATAAAGCCGTGCAAAGAGCCGTTTATGATCAATCTATCAATATGTTATGATCGATCTGACAATTCTGATAAACGATATTGACATAACCTCCATGCATCAAAATGATTCTTCCATATTTCTGTTTTATGCGGACATAATAATTAAGATGTATCCATGCATTCAAGTACTTGTGATATGATCATTTGTAGTTCAAATAAGCTGTATCTCAGAGGCAAGCCTATACATGACTGTATATGAATATTGCTTTGATGAAATATACATCATAGACCGGGGCATTGGCCTTTAAGAGAAATGCTGAGAGGCAAGGGCTTTGGGCAATACTGATTAATAATCTTGTCATTCGTATGTCACTGCTGTCACTTAGACAAGCTTATATGCTAGACTCGTATCTTGCGCAAACTAAGCAGATGAGGTCATAAATGTTCTAGTTATACGCGACCTACTGGTGGTGCCACGCGCCACAATTGATAAGAATAGGCTTTATATAATCAAAAGTCATATAAGGCCGTCAAAAGCCGTGTAGTTGTGCGGTCATGCTTTGCTGTGTCTTCCGATGGCACGCCTGTCTGTATAGGCACTGTTACTGGTTATGTATAGCTTTCTCACTAAACCTACTGCCTCACTTAGTCATTCGATTCACTTACGTCACTTAAACGACAATTTGCACAAAAATATTGACCTCGTCGACAGCAACCTCACTCCTCACTCACTAACTTTACCTTCTGCCTTAGCACACTTATCTCAGCCATTGAATTATCAGCTCAAAGCAATCAGCCATCAACACGTTGCTTCTGTGTTTTAGAACGTTAATGCAGGGAGTGAGTTATCACCAAGCAAGAACGCCTTCGCATTTAACTATGTTGCCATGTTTCAACCATACCACACGGTGTCATAAGGGCCATAATGGTTGTTCAACAGTTAGCGGAAACAAAGCGCTGAAGTCTCATGATACTTACTTCTTAATGCACATACTCATTAAACGGGTAAGCAGTTCATGTCAATTATCCTGAATTAGACAGGTATTGTAATGGGTGGCAGTTTAACTATATATGCAGCATTTATTTGGAATTCGCATCAATACAATCATACTTTGACCCCTGGATATCAATAAAATGAGATGTGGAGAGAAAACAACGACCGCAAAGTACATAACATGCCTTGCAACGCCTCCGGTTTGTTTCACACATTATCACTTGTATGATGCGGTTCGCTATCACGCTCAATTCATGTGATCAATGCAATGGTATAAACTTGAGACCGATATCGTGCCTACACAGAACAACACGATTTAAATCGCGGGCTCAACAAAGGATGCGATAGGTATGATTTTCATGGATGGCAAATGCGTCGAAAAAGTGGGTGGGGGTTGGGTCTGATCTAAAACATCCAATCATCGAGAATCAACACCGAGTGTGTCTATCTGCATACTACCATACAGCACAACTAATGCTGATGTAATTGTATATCGTCATATAAACAAACACATGATAACAACTCTAATAACAACATTAATTACTAATAAAGCCGTGCAAAGAGCCGTTTATGATCAATCTATCATCATATGTTATGATCGATCTGACAATTCTGATAAACGATATTGACATAACCTCCATGCATCAAAATGATTCTTCCATATTTCTGTTTTAAGCGGACATAATAATTAAGATGTATCCATGCATTCAAGTACTTGTGATATGATCAATTGTAGTTCAAATAAGCTGTATCTCAGAGGCAAGCCTATACATGACTGTATATGAATATTGCTTTGATGAAATATACATCATAGACCGGGGCATTGGCCTTTAAGAGAAATGCTGAGAGGCAAGGGCTTTGGGCAATACTGATTAATAATCTTGTCATTCGTATGTCACTGCTGTCACTTAGACAAGCTTATATGCTAGACTCGTATCTTGCGCAAAACTAAGCAGATGAGGTCATAAATGTTCTAGTTATACGCGACCTACTGGTGTGCCACGCGCCACAATTGATAAGAATAGGCTTTATATAATCAAAAGTCATATAAGGCCGTCAATGTAGTTGTGCGGTCATGCTTTGCTGTGTCTTCCGATGGCACGCCTGTCTGTATAGGCACTGTTACTGGTTATGTATAGCTTTCTCACTAAACCTACTGCCTCACTTAGTCATTCGATTCACTTACGTCACTTAAACGACAATTTGCACAAAAATATTGACCTCGTCGACAGCAACCTCACTTCCTCACTCACTAACTTTACCTTCTGCCTTAGCACACTTATCTCAGCCATTGAATTATCAGCTCAAAGCAATCAGCCATCAACACGTTGCTTCTGTGTTTTAGAACGTTAATGCAGGGAGTGAGTTATCACCAAGCAAGAACGCCTTCGCATTTAACTATGTTGCCATGTTTCAACCATACCACACGGTGTCATAAGGGCCATAATGGTTGTTCAACAGTTAGCGGAAACAAAGCGCTGAAGTCTCATGATACTTACTTCTTAATGCACATACTCATTAAACGGGTAAGCAGTTCATGTCAATTATCCTGAATTAGACAGGTATTGTAATGGGTGGCAGTTTAACTATATATGCAGCATTTATTTGGAATTCGCATCAATACAATCATACTTTGACCCCTGGATATCAATAAAATGAGATGTGGAGAGAAAACAACGACCGCAAAAGTACATAACATGCCTTGCAACGCCTCCGGTTTGTTTCACACATTATCACTTGTATGATGCGGTTCGCTATCACGCTCAATTCATGTGATCAATGCAATGGTATAAACTTGAGACCGATATCGTGCCTACACAGAACAACACGATTTAAATCGCGGGCTCAACAAAGGATGCGATAGGTATGATTTCATGGATGGCAAATGCGTCGAAAAAAGTGGGTGGGGGTTGGGTCTGATCTAAAACATCCAATCATCGAGAATCAACACCGAGTGTGTCTATCTGCATACTACCATACAGCACAACTAATGCTGATGTAATTGTATATCGTCATATAAACAAACACATGATAACAACTCTAATAACAACATTAATTACTAATAAAGCCGTGCAAAGAGCCGTTTATGATCAATCTATCAATATGTTATGATCGATCTGACAATTCTGATAAACGATATTGACATAACCTCCATGCATCAAAATGATTCTTCCATATTTCTGTTTTAAGCGGACATAATAATTAAGATGTATCCATGCATTCAAGTACTTGTGATATGATCATTTGTAGTTCAAATAAGCTGTATCTCAGAGGCAAGCCTATACATGACTGTATATGAATATTGCTTTGATGAAATATACATCATAGACCGGGGCATTGGCCTTTAAGAGAAATGCTGAGAGGCAAGGGCTTTGGGCAATACTGATTAATAATCTTGTCATTCGTATGTCACTGCTGTCACTTAGACAAGCTTATATGCTAGACTCGTATCTTGCGCAAACTAAGCAGATGAGGTCATAAATGTTCTAGTTATACGCGACCTACTGGTGTGCCACGCGCCACAATTGATAAGAATAGGCTTTATATAATCAAAAGTCATATAAGGCCGTCAATGTAGTTGTGCGGTCATGCTTTGCTGTGTCTTCCGATGGCACGCCTGTCTGTATAGGCACTGTTACTGGTTATGTATAGCTTTCTCACTAAACCTACTGCCTCACTTAGTCATTCGATTCACTTACGTCACTTAAACGACAATTTGCACAAAAATATTGACCTCGTCGACAGCAACCTCACTTCCTCACTCACTAACTTTACCTTCTGCCTTAGCACACTTATCTCAGCCATTGAATTATCAGCTCAAAGCAATCAGCCATCAACACGTTGCTTCTGTGTTTTAGAACGTTAATGCAGGGAGTGAGTTATCACCAAGCAAGAACGCCTTCGCATTTAACTATGTTGCCATGTTTCAACCATACCACACGGTGTCATAAGGGCCATAATGGTTGTTCAACAGTTAGCGGAAACAAAGCGCTGAAGTCTCATGATACTTACTTCTTAATGCACATACTCATTAAACGGGTAAGCAGTTCATGTCAATTATCCTGAATTAGACAGGTATTGTAATGGGTGGCAGTTTAACTATATATGCAGCATTTATTTGGAATTCGCATCAATACAATCATACTTTGACCCCTGGATATCAATAAAATGAGATGTGGAGAGAAAACAACGACCGCAAAAGTACATAACATGCCTTGCAACGCCTCCGGTTTGTTTCACACATTATCACTTGTATGATGCGGTTTCGCTATCACGCTCAATTCATGTGATCAATGCAATGGTATAAACTTGAGACCGATATCGTGCCTACACAGAACAACACGATTTAAATCGCGGGCTCAACAAAGGATGCGATAGGTATGATTTCATGGATGGCAAATGCGTCGAAAAAGTGGGGGTGGGGGTTGGGTCTGATCTAAAACATCCAATCATCGAGAATCAACACCGAGTGTGTCTATCTGCATACTACCATACAGCACAACTAATGCTGATGTAATTGTATATCGTCATATAAACAAACACATGATAACAACTCTAATAACAACATTAATTACTAATAAAGCCGTGCAAAGAGCCGTTTATGATCAATCTATCAATATGTTATGATCGATCTGACAATTCTGATAAACGATATTGACATAACCTCCATGCATCAAAATGATTCTTCCATATTTCTGTTTTAAGCGGACATAATAATTAAGATGTATCCATGCATTCAAGTACTTGTGATATGATCATTTGTAGTTCAAATAAGCTGTATCTCAGAGGCAAACCTATACATGACTGTATATGAATATTGCTTTGATGAAATATACATCATAGACCGGGGCATTGGCCTTTAAGAGAAATGCTGAGAGGCAAGGGCTTTGGGCAATACTGATTAATAATCTTGTCATTCGTATGTCACTGCTGTCACTTAGACAAGCTTATATGCTAGACTCGTATCTTGCGCAAACTAAGCAGATGAGGTCATAAATGTTCTAGTTATACGCGACCTACTGGTGTGCCACGCGCCACAATTGATAAGAATAGGCTTTATATAATCAAAAGTCATATAAGGCCGTCAATGTAGTTGTGCTGCGGTCATGCTTTGCTGTGTCTTCCGATGGCACGCCTGTCTGTATAGGCACTGTTACTGGTTATGTATAGCTTTCTCACTAAACCTACTGCCTCACTTAGTCATTCGATTCACTTACGTCACTTAAACGACAATTTGCACAAAAATATTGACCTCGTCGACAGCAACCTCACTTCCTCACTCACTAACTTTACCTTCTGCCTTAGCACACTTATCTCAGCCATTGAATTATCAGCTCAAAGCAATCAGCCATCAACAACACGTTGCTTCTGTGTTTTAGAACGTTAATGCAGGGAGTGAGTTATCACCAAGCAAGAACGCCTTCGCATTTAACTATGTTGCCATGTTTCAACCATACCACACGGTGTCATAAGGGCCATAATGGTTGTTCAACAGTTAGCGGAAACAAAGCGCTGAAGTCTCATGATACTTACTTCTTAATGCACATACTCATTAAACGGGTAAGCAGTTCATGTCAATTATCCTGAATTAGACAGGTATTGTAATGGGTGGCAGTTTAACTATATATGCAGCATTTATTTGGAATTCGCATCAATACAATCATACTTTGACCCCTGGATATCAATAAAATGAGATGTGGAGAGAAAACAACGACCGCAAAAGTACATAACATGCCTTGCAACGCCTCCGGTTTGTTTCACACATTATCACTTGTATGATGCGGTTCGCTATCACGCTCAATTCATGTGATCAATGCAATGGTATAAACTTGAGACCGATATCGTGCCTACACAGAACAACACGATTTAAATCGCGGGCTCAACAAAGGATGCGATAGGTATGATTTCATGGATGGCAAATGCGTCGAAAAAGTGGGTGGGGGTTGGGTCTGATCTAAAACATCCAATCATCGAGAATCAACACCGAGTGTGTCTATCTGCATACTACCATACAGCACAACTAATGCTGATGTAATTGTATATCGTCATATAAACAAACACATGATAACAACTCTAATAACAACATTAATTACTAATAAAGCCGTGCAAAGAGCCGTTTATGATCAATCTATCAATATGTTATGATCATTCTGACAATTCTGATAAACGATTTGACATAACCTCCATGCATCAAAATGATTCTTCCATATTTCTGTTTTAAGCGGATATAATAATTAAGATGTATCCATGCATTCAAGTACTTGTGATATGATCATTTGTAGTTCAAATAAGCTGTATCTCAGACGCAAACCTATACATGGCTGTATATAAATATTGCTTTGATGAAATATATACATCATAGACCGGGGCATTGGCCTTTAAGAGAAATGCTGAGAGACAAGGGCTTGGGGCAATAATGATTGATAATCTTGTCATTCGTATGTCACTGCTGTCACTTAGACGACAAGCTTATATGCTAGACTCATATCTTGCGCAAACCAAGCAGATGAGGTCATAAATGTTCTAGTAATACGCGACCTACTGGTGTGCCACGCACCAAAATTGATAAGAATAGGCTTTATATAATCAAAAGTCATATAAGGCACGATTGGTGAATCCCAAAAGCCGTCAATGTAGTTCTGCGGTCATGCTTTGCTGTGTCTTCCGATGGCACGCCTGTCTGTATAGGCACTGCTACTGGTTATGTATAGCTTTCTTACTAAACCTACTGCCTCACTTAGTCATTCGATTCACTTACGTCACTTAAACGACCATTTGCACTAAGATATTGACCTCGTCGACAGAAACCTCACTTCCTCACTCACTAACTTTACCTTCTGCCTTAGCACACTTATCTCAGCCATTGAATTATCAGCTCAAAGCAATCAGCCATCAACACGTTGCTTCTGTGTTTTAGAACGTTAATGCAGGGAGTGAGTTATCACCAAGCAAGAACGCCTTCGCATTTAACTATGTTGCCATGTTTCAACCATACCACACGGTGTCATAAGGGCCATAATGGTTGTTCAACAGTTAGCGGAAACAAAGCGCTGAAGTCTCATGATACTTACTTCTTAATGCACATACTCATTAAACGGGTAAGCAGTTCATGTCAATTATCCTGAATTAGACAGGTATTGTAATGGGTGGCAGTTTAACTATATATGCAGCATTTATTTGGAATTCGCATCAATACAATCATACTTTGACCCCTGGATATCAATAAAATGAGATGTGGAGAGAAAACAACGACCGCAAAAGTACATAACATGCCTTGCAACGCCTCCGGTTTGTTTCACACATTATCACTTGTATGATGCGGTTCGCTATCACGCTCAATTCATGTGATCAATGCAATGGTATAAACTTGAGACCGATATCGTGCCTACACAGAACAACACGATTTAAATCGCGGGCTCAACAAAGGATGCGATAGGTATGATTTCATGGATGGCAAATGCGTCGAAAAAGTGGGTGGGGGTTGGGTCTGATCTAAAACATCCAATCATCGAGAATCAACACCGAGTGTGTCTATCTGCATACTACCATACAGCACAACTAATGCTGATGTAATTGTATATCGTCATATAAACAAACACATGATAACAACTCTAATAACAACATTAATTACTAATAAAGCCGTGCAAAGAGCCGTTTATGATCAATCTATCAATATGTTATGATCGATCTGACAATTCTGATAAACGATATTGACATAACCTCCATGCATCAAAATGATTCTTCCATATTTCTGTTTTAAGCGGACATAATAATTAAGATGTATCCATGCATTCAAGTACTTGTGATATGATCATTTGTAGTTCAAATAAGCTGTATCTCAGAGGCAAGCCTATACATGACTGTATATGAATATTGCTTTGATGAAATATACATCATAGACCGGGGCATTGGCCTTTAAGAGAAATGCTGAGAGGCAAGGGCTTTGGGCAATACTGATTAATAATCTTGTCATTCGTATGTCACTGCTGTCACTTAGACAAGCTTATATGCTAGACTCGTATCTTGCGCAAACTAAGCAGATGAGGTCATAAATGTTCTAGTTATACGCGACCTACTGGTGTGCCACGCGCCACAATTGATAAGAATAGGCTTTATATAATCAAAAGTCATATAAGGCCGTCAATGTAGTTGTGCGGTCATGCTTTGCTGTGTCTTCCGATGGCACGCCTGTCTGTATAGGCACTGTTACTGGTTATGTATAGCTTTCTCACTAAACCTACTGCCTCACTTAGTCATTCGATTCACTTACGTCACTTAAACGACAATTTGCACAAAATATTGACCTCGTCGACAGCAACCTCACTTCCTCACTCACTAACTTTACCTTCTGCCTTAGCACACTTATCTCAGCCATTGAATTATCAGCTCAAAGCAATCAGCCATCAACACGTTGCTTCTGTGTTTTAGAACGTTAATGCAGGGAGTGAGTTATCACCAAGCAAGAACGCCTTCGCATTTAACTATGTTGCCATGTTTCAACCATACCACACGGTGTCATAAGGGCCATAATGGTTGTTCAACAGTTAGCGGAAACAAAGCGCTGAAGTCTCATGATACTTACTTCTTAATGCACATACTCATTAAACGGGTAAGCAGTTCATGTCAATTATCCTGAATTAGACAGGTATTGTAATGGGTGGCAGTTTAACTATATATGCAGCATTTATTTGGAATTCGCATCAATACAATCATACTTTGACCCCTGGATATCAATAAAATGAGATGTGGAGAGAAAACAACGACCGCAAAAGTACATAACATGCCTTGCAACGCCTCCGGTTTGTTTCACACATTATCACTTGTATGATGCGGTTCGCTATCACGCTCAATTCATGTGATCAATGCAATGGTATAAACTTGAGACCGATATCGTGCCTACACAGAACAACACGATTTAAATCGCGGGCTCAACAAAGGATGCGATAGGTATGATTTCATGGATGGCAAATGCGTCGAAAAAGTGGGTGGGGGTTGGGTCTGATCTAAAACATCCAATCATCGAGAATCAACACCGAGTGTGTCTATCTGCATACTACCATACAGCACAACTAATGCTGATGTAATTGTATATCGTCATATAAACAAACACATGATAACAACTCTAATAACAACATTAATTACTAATAAAGCCGTGCAAAGAGCCGTTTATGATCAATCTATCAATATGTTATGATCGATCTGACAATTCTGATAAACGATATTGACATAACCTCCATGCATCAAAATGATTCTTCCATATTTCTGTTTTAAGCGGACATAATAATTAAGATGTATCCATGCATTCAAGTACTTGTGATATGATCATTTGTAGTTCAAATAAGCTGTATCTCAGAGGCAAGCCTATACATGACTGTATATGAATATTGCTTTGATGAAATATACATCATAGACCGGGGCATTGGCCTTTAAGAGAAATGCTGAGAGGCAAGGGCTTTGGGCAATACTGATTAATAATCTTGTCATTCGTATGTCACTGCTGTCACTTAGACAAGCTTATATGCTAGACTCGTATCTTGCGCAAACTAAGCAGATGAGGTCATAAATGTTCTAGTTATACGCGACCTACTGGTGTGCCACGCGCCACAATTGATAAGAATAGGCTTTATATAATCAAAAGTCATATAAGGCCGTCAATGTAGTTGTGCGGTCATGCTTTGCTGTGTCTTCCGATGGCACGCCTGTCTGTATAGGCACTGTTACTGGTTATGTATAGCTTTCTCACTAAACCTACTGCCTCACTTAGTCATTCGATTCACTTACGTCACTTAAACGACAATTTGCACAAAAATATTGACCTCGTCGACAGCAACCTCACTTCCTCACTCACTAACTTTACCTTCTGCCTTAGCACACTTATCTCAGCCATTGAATTATCAGCTCAAAGCAATCAGCCATCAACACGTTGCTTCTGTGTTTTAGAACGTTAATGCAGGGAGTGAGTTATCACCAAGCAAGAACGCCTTCGCATTTAACTATGTTGCCATGTTTCAACCATACCACACGGTGTCATAAGGGCCATAATGGTTGTTCAACAGTTAGCGGAAACAAAGCGCTGAAGTCTCATGATACTTACTTCTTAATGCACATACTCATTAAACGGGTAAGCAGTTCATGTCAATTATCCTGAATTAGACAGGTATTGTAATGGGTGGCAGTTTAACTATATATGCAGCATTTATTTGGAATTCGCATCAATACAATCATACTTTGACCCCTGGATATCAATAAAATGAGATGTGGAGAGAAAACAACGACCGCAAAAGTACATAACATGCCTTGCAACGCCTCCGGTTTGTTTCACACATTATCACTTGTATGATGCGGTTCGCTATCACGCTCAATTCATGTGATCAATGCAATGGTATAAACTTGAGACCGATATCGTGCCTACACAGAACAACACGATTTAAATCGCGGGCTCAACAAAGGATGCGATAGGTATGATTTCATGGATGGCAAATGCGTCGAAAAAGTGGGTGGGGGTTGGGTCTGATCTAAAACATCCAATCATCGAGAATCAACACCGAGTGTGTCTATCTGCATACTACCATACAGCACAACTAATGCTGATGTAATTGTATATCGTCATATAAACAAACACATGATAACAACTCTAATAACAACATTAATTACTAATAAAGCCGTGCAAAGAGCCGTTTATGATCAATCTATCAATATGTTATGATCGATCTGACAATTCTGATAAACGATATTGACATAACCTCCATGCATCAAAATGATTCTTCCATATTTCTGTTTTAAGCGGACATAATAATTAAGATGTATCCATGCATTCAAGTACTTGTGATATGATCATTTGTAGTTCAAATAAGCTGTATCTCAGAGGCAAGCCTATACATGACTGTATATGAATATTGCTTTGATGAAATATACATCATAGACCGGGGCATTGGCCTTTAAGAGAAATGCTGAGAGGCAAGGGCTTTGGGCAATACTGATTAATAATCTTGTCATTCGTATGTCACTGCTGTCACTTAGACAAGCTTATATGCTAGACTCGTATCTTGCGCAAACTAAGCAGATGAGGTCATAAATGTTCTAGTTATACGCGACCTACTGGTGTGCCACGCGCCACAATTGATAAGAATAGGCTTTATATAATCAAAAGTCATATAAGGCCGTCAATGTAGTTGTGCGGTCATGCTTTGCTGTGTCTTCCGATGGCACGCCTGTCTGTATAGGCACTGTTACTGGTTATGTATAGCTTTCTCACTAAACCTACTGCCTCACTTAGTCATTCGATTCACTTACGTCACTTAAACGACAATTTGCACAAAAATATTGACCTCGTCGACAGCAACCTCACTTCCTCACTCACTAACTTTAACCTTCTGCCTTAGCACACTTATCTCAGCCATTGAATTATCAGCTCAAAGCAATCAGCCATCAACACGTTGCTTCTGTGTTTTAGAACGTTAATGCAGGGAGTGAGTTATCACCAAGCAAGAACGCCTTCGCATTTAACTATGTTGCCATGTTTCAACCATACCACACGGTGTCATAAGGGCCATAATGGTTGTTCAACAGTTAGCGGAAACAAAGCGCTGAAGTCTCATGATACTTACTTCTTAATGCACATACTCATTAAACGGGTAAGCAGTTCATGTCAATTATCCTGAATTAGACAGGTATTGTAATGGGTGGCAGTTTAACTATATATGCAGCATTTATTTGGAATTCGCATCAATACAATCATACTTTGACCCCTGGATATCAATAAAATGAGATGTGGAGAGAAAACAACGACCGCAAAAAGTACATAACATGCCTTGCAACGCCTCCGGTTTGTTTTCACACATTATCACTTGTATGATGCGGTTCGCTATCACGCTCAATTCATGTGATCAATGCAATGGTATAAACTTGAGACCGATATCGTGCCTACACAGAACAACACGATTTAAATCGCGGGCTCAACAAAGGATGCGATAGGTATGATTTCATGGATGGCAAATGCGTCGAAAAAGTGGGTGGGGGTTGGGTCTGATCTAAAACATCCAATCATCGAGAATCAACACCGAGTGTGTCTATCTGCATACTACCATACAGCACAACTAATGCTGATGTAATTGTATATCGTCATATAAACAAACACATGATAACAACTCTAATAACAACATTAATTACTAATAAAGCCGTGCAAAGAGCCGTTTATGATCAATCTATCAATATGTTATGATCATTCTGACAATTCTGATAAACGATTTTGACATAACCTCCATGCATCAAAATGATTCTTCCATATTTCTGTTTTAAGCGGATATAATAATTAAGATGTATCCATGCATTCAAGTACTTGTGATATGATCATTTGTAGTTCAAATAAGCTGTATCTCAGACGCAAACCTATACATGGCTGTATATAAATATTGCTTTGATGAAATATATACATCATAGACCGGGGCATTGGCCTTTAAGAGAAATGCTGAGAGACAAGGGCTTGGGGCAATAATGATTGATAATCTTGCCATTCGTATGTCACTGCTGTCACTTAGACGACAAGCTTATATGCTAGACTCATATCTTGCGCAAACCAAGCAGATGAGGTCATAAATGTTCTAGTAATACGCGACCTACTGGTGTGCCACGCACCAAAATTGATAAGAATAGGCTTTATATAATCAAAAGTCATATAAGGCACGATTGGTGAATCCCAAAAGCCGTCAATGTAGTTCTGCGGTCATGCTTTGCTGTGTCTTCCGATGACACGCCTGTCTGTATAGGCACTGCTACTGGTTATGTATAGCTTTCTTACTAAACCTACTGCCTCACTTAGTCATTCGATTCACTTACGTCACTTAAACGACCATTTGCACTAAGATATTGACCTCGTCGACAGAAACCTCACTTCCTCATTCAGTAACTTTATCGTCTGCCTTCGCACACTTATCTCAGCCATTGAATTATCAGCTCAAAGCAATCAGCCATCAACACGTTGCTTCTGTGTTTTAGAACGTTAATGCAGGGAGTGAGTTATCACCAAGCAAGAACGCCTTCGCATTTAACTATGTTGCCATGTTTCAACCATACCACACGGTGTCATAAGGGCCATAATGGTTGTTCAACAGTTAGCGGAAACAAAGCGCTGAAGTCTCATGATACTTACTTCTTAATGCACATACTCATTATACGGGTAAGCAGTTCATGTCAATTATCCTGAATTAGACAGGTATTGTAATGGGTGGCATATTATTACAATATCAGGCCCCAATTGTTTATTAAGTTTCGAAAACAAGCATGCACACAAACCCCATGTGGATACTTTTGGGACAAGATATATGCAAACACTCAATAATTGATTGGTACGTGTTAGCGTAGGCGACTTGTTAACAATTCTTTAATGTAAACGAGCCGAGAGGATACAAATCTGCCGCTAAATTAATATATGTTGTTTATATCCTTTTTGGTTGTTTGAACCTCGCAGTAGCTAGGTTAAAACGCACACGACTTTTGGCACAATGTGGTGGCCGGAAGCTATCATTACCGTTGTACAGGATAGAATATTTACTAAGCTGAACTTGGCGTCAACCGACAAACGACTTTTGCGCTATTAGCTTAATAGCTGTATTCGTCATATCTCATTTCGTTCAAAAGGATATAAAGTTAACCGACGCGGTTTTTTCACAGTGCCTCAAGTAATTGCGTGGGTAACATAATAGTAATAGATTGAGTAATGAGGACAACATTGTGCATTTTCAAAGGAATGCTTAGACGCTTCTAGTAACTAGTCATTACTAGGATGCATGGTTTCCATACTTATTTATATATTCTCTGTATGTGATAATGCTACACACCAACGCGAGCTATCGCATTCATCTGACTTTTTGTACCAGCATCCGCCTACACGGTTGCAGTACAATAGCAATCATATGGTTTATCATATCATCTCATTATAAATGAATCGATTAGAGGAAGATAAGAATTTTATTCAAATCAACCTATGCTTCATATCGTTCTCTGTTATAAGAATCCCTAATGTGCGGCCTCATTTCACACTGTTCTCTTCTCAAACGTTATTGCTGAAATAAATCATGTGGTTATGCCGACAACTTTGCTCCTTAGAACCTATTAAAATGTAATTATTTTTGGATCCCAGGAATTGAAAATACTGCGGTACAGGCTAATAAACACTGACAGCGCGATCGCTTGAAAGGCTGGAACGGGACTACATAATGAACAAACATGAGAGCTCAGTGCTCTCGTACAACCCTTCCAAGAATGTGATATAACAATATTTCTACGTTACTAGAATAATGTTTGCTGTGCTTTGTTAATCGCATTTCACGTTGATTTAGTAAACAGGCCATATTGATAATTGTTTGTTTTGAACATATTGGTGGATCGTCGCATCTGCTACAATACCAACATCAGACACTACCAACAACATACCCAAGATTCACTAACATTACCTGTATAATTACAAGACGGATGAGCGAAATTTATTTGTAAGGTAAACGAACTACTTGGTTTAAAATTACCGCTCAAATGAGAGCATGAGATAATTGACTGCTTTGACACTCACAACCAGCAAAAATTAAAAGTATTTCAGTTTGAGCGGGCTAAAACCCGATATCATTGTTGTGTTATCTTTGACACTAGTTTGCTCCTTCAGTGTTATGCCACCTTTCTTCAAGAACTTATTTGAAAATTATGTATCTCTGTTTGCGGCCGTAAGCTCAGTACGAGTAAAATGACGTTAAGTACGGATTAACTCCTTGAACAAACATTTTGGCTACACTTATATTCATATATATGTATATATATACATATATATTAATATATATATTTGTATAAATGCATATATATATATATATATTTATATATGTATACACACATATATATATGTATTTATATATATACGTATAAAAATATTTATATATATATATGCATAAATATATACATATATATATATATATTATATATATATATATATTTATTTATATATATATATCTATATATATATGTGCATATATAAATAAATATATATATATATATATTTGTATATATATATATATATTTGTATATATGTAAATGTATATATATAGTTTTATATATATAGAGATATTTATTTATATATATATATATATCTCTCTCTATATATGTGCACATATAAATAAATATATATATATCTGTATATATATATATGTTTAGAAATATGTATATATATCTATATATTGATATTTCTATATATAAAACATATATATATGTATATATATTTATAAATATTTACATATATATATATATATTTATACACATATATATATCTATATATATCTATAAATATATATATATATATCTCTATATATATATATATATATATATATATATATCTATATATATATATATATATCGTTATATATAGAACAACGATATACGTATATTTTCAATCATATACTTAAGTAACCATGAATGGGCTGTATTCATTCATCTGTGCATAGAGTTTATGCATAAAAACAGATGGTCGCGTTAACTTGCAGGCTGTATGGCCCATAAGCTATATATTTCTTTTATTAAAAACAAGATGAAGAGCAAGAATTGCCCCTAAGTGGGCTTTATCCACACATGCAGTTGCCGCGTCGGCGTTGCTGAGTGCTTGTTCAATATGATCTTTTTGTAGCAGAAACAAGCAATTCATTGACGTCTCTTACTCCGCTACGGTTACATTTCAGTGTCGGTTGACCGATGTAAAGAAAAGCACGCAAGCTCATCTGGTTCTTTATTACATGAAGTGCGTTTCACCTGATTACCTCGACGCTGATGAAAATACTCAACGGCATGCATTATAAGCAACAATGCATTCCCTTCGAGAGAACAGACCTTATATCATTTTATCAGGCTGCCAAGAGGATATTGTAAAATAAGTAATTTATTGTTATCTAGCGATTTGACACGAATTGAGCAATATTGTTCTGCGTGGTTTTTGCGCTTCTGAGTTCAATGATATACCGGTTCCCAGTTAATTGGACTCGTCATTTTACGCCCGAGAGTTTCATAATGTTTGTATGAATCATCGTTGGAACCCTGATATAATATAATCAACTTAGTCGTTAACTGTTCATGTTTCGCGGTGTGTTTTACAGCAGCTTTATTGTGAACAATCATTGCTATGGAGACGATGTCTGAGAGATCATCATCCATTATATGCAACCGTATCCTACTAATACGACCAATGCTTTATTGTCGTTGTCGCAAATCTATCAAGCAATTATTATTTGATGTTAACTTCAAATTACAGACCAATGTATTGGCTTCTGTTGATCTGCATTAGAATGTTTACACGATGTTGCGTATTTGTGATTATGGAGACGATGTTTTCTTGATCTGCCGTTGAAAAAATGCGGGCGCTGCTTTATTGTCTCGGTCATAAAATCAATTAGCCAGCAACAAATCCGGTTGTTATCATTTCCGCACATACGGAATTTACGTTGCGCCCTTAGAAATATGTCTAAATTGCACATGTCATTGTGCAAGTGTCTCTGTTGTACAAGCATACGTTGCGTATTTTGCCGGTAACAAATAAACTACCAGGCCCAATTCGAAAATTCAATAATATAACCAATGTTCCATTTAGTTAGGATATGTTTTAGTATTATCAACGTAGGATCAAGCGTCGGCATGCGACATTTACCTTAGGCAATTGACGGCGCAAATGGCAAGGATAAGCTTTCTATCTCAAATTTATTGCGCGTGACTCCTCAACAAAGCAATTTAGATAAAGCTGTTAGCTGTTCTTTCGCAATTTGGAAGTCGCGAAACGACCCAATATATGTACCTCACGATTTATAAAATGAAAACATTGGCCAGTTATGTAATTGTTTCAACCACTAACAAGGCACGCGTTGCAACCGAAGATTCAACAGACATATTTGCATTGTTGGTTAACTCTCCGAATAGAACGAAGTGCATTGAATTTTTGGAGTGATGGATCTAAATAGGTTTTGAACGATATGGGACTATCTGATCAAGCACGATTAAGTGAAAAATCATTCGTGAGCTTGTTTTGTCATTATTGCTCACTGAATGCTGTTATATATGCGTGATGCCAATAACATTCAGTTGTACAACTTTCGTCGATACCTGGTTGATGAGTGGAAATAAAGCATCGGCGTAGTGTACAGCTTATTAGGTGCCGTCGATTATGTTATATGAGTATTACTGACAGAACCAAGCATGTTAATGAGATAATCAAGGGAAACAAATAAGATTAGTTTACTTAATAGCAAGGGTATATAGATATAACTGGCTACACACTGTAATTAAGAGTCGGCGGTCGGCCTGGCATCGACTCCATATATCGATGCTGAACCACATAGTATCTACGTATCACAGTATTATAGTGCGCAGTATTATAGTAGATAAAGTGCGCTAAGGATACGAACAGTTCGATAAGAATATTCGAACACACTTTCTAGCCATTCCTATAAGGTTAAACATAGAATGTCCGCATTATAAAAGCGACCAGAACACAACAGACTAAAATAGCAGTAACACCGACTTCCTGCTGCTGCTATCGTGTGTGCTAAGCTCAGCCCAACTATAACACACACGGCATGCAACAACGGTTGTTATCGATTGGCACACATCAACGTACAGTTCTGTCAACGGAAAAGCTCTGCGTCATCCTAACCTTATCGATAAATACATCGAAATGCAGTCATATTACTTGTTATTTTGTCCGTGATCTATGTATTTTGTAATTTTGCATTGCATATCTTAAACAGTGCGCCACTGCCGATAACTTGCTAATGCAATTGTGCAGCCCCTTCGGCTTAGTCGCTATATACGAAGATAATGCAAATGTACTTTCATTATTTTACAAATACAGGACCAACACATATTGCATGCAATCAGTTTTCTCAACTGATTTTATTCAAGTACGAATTGTTGATAGAAATAGATTGTATCACGATGCTAGTGCAATTACTGCAATATTGTCATGGCATATATCACGCCCAATGTATCGATAGGTAAATATCCCAGGCTACCATTCATTTTGAGATGATGGAACTCTTTGGAAGCTGCAGCAAACTATTAGCTTGTAGTGTTGCTATCATACAGCCATTGACGTCAATGTGCCCGGCTCCCATCAAACACATGTTAAATTTGTTATGGGAAACGGATTAAACCAAACATTACAAATTCCCGATATTTAATGAAATGATATTCCGAGCGAAAACACCGACAATGCAATTAACTAACAAACTATTGCATATATCGTCCTTCGCTTTTCGATATCACGCTCAATAAGTGTGTTCGGTATAATGATATTTTCTTGAAGGTGACATAATGCTTGAGCAGAACAAATACATGTAGATATAGCACATATGAACATGTTATGTTAACAAAATAAAATAATTTGGGTATACGGGTTGATAGTTTATCTGACCTATATTACGTAGTATAGATTTAGTCATCCCGATATATATATATATATATATATATATATATATATATATATATATATATATATATATATATATATATATATATATATATATATATATATATATATATATATATATATATATATATATGTATATATATATATATATATATATATATATATATATATATATATATATATATATATATATATATATATATATATATATATAGATATGTATATATATATATATATATTTATATATATATATATATATATATATATATATATATATATCATCTATATATATATATATATAAATATATATATATATTAATATATATATATATATATATATATATATATATATATATATATAATGAATATATCTATATATATATATATATATATATAATATATAAGAAAAGAAACCCTTTTAATAAGGATGAACGGAAATCTGATGATTGGCGGCATTATAAGGGTAACAGGAGTTCGAGCACTTTTAAAAGTTGTTGTCGCCGTCGGGCGCTTAACGTGAAAGATTACGGCTTCAATTTGATATCGAAACAAAAGCTGATTCTTGTCGCTTTATTTTGCTTCTCTAAGTGGTCATCTTACATTGGTTACATCACATCTTGGTTATTCAAACGGATTGAGATTAAATTACAAACGCGGCGCTCTATCTTTTTTTTATTCATATCTGCGCGAGAGTGTCATTACCGCAAACTTCATTATATATTGACATTTTAAAGTAAATTTATGTTTTGTAAAATCATTCTAACTCCTCCTACCATCAAAACTAGTTGACCAGCATGTACAAAAGTGCGCCTTGTGCTAGAATGAGTAGCTCCATGTCATTAAATTTGGCTAGACGAGAATTATTATCATATTTATTTTAGATGTAAACACCACACGGTGCTTTTTGTTTGAACATATCCGCCCAGTTATATGGTTAAACTGTTGATTATTCTGCTTGGATATCACTACCGTTCTACCTCTCCTTACATAATTAACGTCTTGATGCGACCCTTTAGTTGTTAGTTACTGCGCTTGAAATGATCCCGTAAGCTTTTTAAAGGTAAGCACATAGCCATTACACAATAGCTATTTACTTGCGAGATTATACCACACCTTCACGACATATCATTAATTTGAACATGACAGCGGTATTCGCTGATAAATGAAATTGGCTATTAATTTTTTACACCCAGCACTTAAGGTTATAATGGCTGCTGTTCTATAACGGATATTACCAAGCTTATAAAGCTCTACGATAAATATTGGCCAGTTCTATATTTCACTCAACCACAACTACGTGCAGGCGATGCAGTCGGAGAATCAAAAGACATGTCTTTTTTATTACTTATTACACCCCTAATGGAACGAATTGTGCTGCCTTTTAGCAGTAATATGGCTTACACAATATAAAACCGTCTTATCAAGCATGATATTGTAGCCAATCATCCATGAGCTTGCTTGGTCATCACCACTCAATTTATGTATATGAATAAACATGATCTCATCGTCATGCTATTGGAAGGCTTCAGCATACATGTTCGTACATGTTCAGATAATCAAATATTTCATACATTTGCAACCGACAAGCATCGGCATATCAGTGCATCGTGTCTTCAACTGAATACAAGTCTTGTAGTAGTTTGCTTTTTTCAATACCCATAAATGGAGCGGATATGATCTATACATTATGTCGGACAGTCTACATGAGCATCGGACCAGCAATAACAACTCCTTCATAAATGAATATAAGACCCTCTTTCGTATATTACTCAACAGGTTTGTGGTTTGGCATATCATGGAATTAATCAACGCATTGTGACGGATGTTGCAGATGTTTCGCTATTACCATTTGTTTATTTTTCTGCAGGATATCATCGGTGAGTTATTGTTCCCATGTACATAATGTTATGATATCGAATATACCTGAGTACCTTAAGTAATTTGCGCAACATACAACACGCCTTAACACCTATATTTATCGATATTATGCTTCAATATCAAAGTCGCAAGAGAATAAAGACAGTCACTTATACGTGTACGAAAGCAATCAATGAGGCCGAGATTGAGCCTGGCAAGAATGCCTGGTAAGTTACCGTGACAGCTTCAGTTCATGTCATTAAAATAAAGCTCACAGTTTACGATATATGGCTCATATGACGCGTTTATCGCAAAGACACATTCTTGCAGCTTACAAATTAATCATATGTTCGTCTTCTCCGACCAGGCTACCACAATGATGCAGATATTATTGGCTCTTTCATCACGATAATTTGATAAACACAAGCACCATAATTCCTATGCACAGATGGAATCATCAATACACTGCGACGGAATAAACTTGTAAAAAAAACATATGTTAACCACTAATAACTGTATCGAATATTATACCATTAAAGCAATAAAGGCATTGTGCAAGAATGTGACAATTTTCGAAATACGAATAAGGTTGATATTGATAATGAAAATTAATACAAAGTTTTGAAGCCGCTTTAGTTTAATCATATAACTGCAGATTCGTGTTTGGCTTCCTTTATATTAGGGACAAATTCATCATTCGCTGCCGAACCAACGTGCAGCTTACCCTAGTTACTACCATGTATTAGTTACACAGGAGTGTCCATTACGGTCGCCCCAGCATAACACGACAGCTGGCCTTGCAGCTACGGGCTAATTGCATTTGGGCGCAATAACGCACATTGAGAGAGATATGATGTATCCGGAATTCATGCATTACCGGAGACGCAGCACACTTTCTAGCAGATAACATCCGGATTTGTAATCCCAGATGTAATTTCAGGCGCGTTTCTTCCGCCTTATAGAGGTATGACAGTTTTTCTCCTTGTTTCTTTTAAAAATCTTAAACTCATCCATAGGGGACCTGTTTTAATCGCTCAGTAATCAATTCAGACAAAAATAATTTTTTCATAACCGTGGAAAACTGCTCTTATTTTAAGACAGAGTTGTAATCATGATATATTGGTTACAGTATGCATAACTGTTAAATATTTGGCTTTGGTGTCAATGCTTAACATCCAATAAAACAATAGCTTCCATACTGCTTAAGAAATAAAACTGATGTTTTCGAACTGTTACCACGAACCAATGTCACTCCTTTTGGTTAAACAGTATTGTAAAACAAAGACCTAAATGCGCGAAACAATGAACGCAACCTGTGGGAGATATGCTAGTGAACAAAACATGTTGTCTCCTAAAATATTCACATAAATGTGCTAAGCTAATAAATTGACGAAATTCATGAGTTAGTGACTGAAAATATTGTGTCCTTTACACTGCGTTATGTATTGCACTCAATCGGATGGTTATACGCGTTGATGAATCGAAAGGAATCTAGCAAAATAGCCTATTTGTGTGTATGTTCATGTGTACTTACTGGAGAAAACAACGGAGTTTTCTAGATCTGATCGATGCAGAGCGTTAACAATGGCAGCGTACAGATAAAAATATAAAGGTAGGCAAAATAATAACGGATGAGTCACGAATAACTCTGTTAATATATATGTAGCTTTGACTGCCATGCCACCACATGTGGGTCAGGAGGTCGAATAGGCCAACATTATCCTCCTGCATGTCGTAAGAGGTGACTATTATTAGGGGGCAACCTGTTGGCCGTGGGTTGCGACTCGTGTCGGTTGACAATGGGTTCCTGGTGATTGAGCGGAGTGGACCTTTTGAGGGCCATATATGCAAGAACAATAAGTATGATTCAAGGCTTTTCCAGATCCAATAATTACATTTATCTCTTCGAATGTGATGCAGCTGTCATACAGAAATATGTTACATTATGTCCGTGTCCTAGTTGTGGTAGAGTTCATTAATTAGGTTACCTCCAGACTTTTACCAAGAAAGTTTGGTAAAACAAGATGAACTTTAGAGACCGAGACATTTTCCTTGCCGCTCTAATGCATCATATCATATTACGACATACTTATATAACGAATATAACGCGGCGCTATATTTCCTTCCGGATTCACCTTTCAGATATGATATCTTTCCGATCATTGCCTCATATTTCCCATCAGGCCATGTGGATTTATTTGCTGCATTATGCAACATACTTTAAATCCTGTATAAACTAATTTTACATGATTATGAGTGGCCGTGCAAATGAACATCGAACAAGAATGCAGTCTCATTTTGCACATTGAAGCAATGTATCTGTAGAAGCACATTTACACTGTCAATATGCTGACAGCCATTGATCTCATCTACAATGAGCTAAACTATTTTTGTCCCCTCGTATAGCCTGCTCTTACACAGCGTCGAGCATCACACAATCACGATTATGCACGAGAAGCATTGGGATCCTCGCGAATGGTCACAATTGCTGGATGCTCTTTGACGAATCCGAAACATTTTAATGGCAGTGTAATGCATTTCCGTTGTTATTGTTCTAATTAATTAAAATTATGCGTAACATAATGCTGTTTGCAATGTTTGTGATCCCCAAAATACCAAGACTACAGTCACTGCATATCATTATCTCTTGTAAAGGATTTTTTACGTCTAGGGTTAGAAATGCTTGATTGTAGTCTTCAGCTACTGCTGATTGGCAGCAGTTGGTGTCGTCGATTGGTTGCTCATATATGACGCCTTTTCATCCGAGCATTTCTGTAAAACGCCACACATTTGAAGTCTAAATGAATCAGGTTTGCTACTGCAACATCTGGACGACTTCCCAGGGATTGGGCCTTTAACGTCACTCTGCAGCATAGTGCAGCGTTTGTTTGGTAACTGACTGCCTTGCAATCGTCTATCACCGTGAAGAAAAAGTTTCAGAGATTGGTAGCAATTTTAAGTAACCATTCCAGCCACAAGCTGAAGTGATATGGGCTGACATTAACATGAAAGATTTCGCCACGCATATAATCAGCTCTGGGCTCTCGATAAACAAGCTTTTCTCACAATAGATGTCGCCCTGCAACATTTTCCAAGCTGTTAATCGGCCACTGAAACCTTAGACATATATTGCCCCGAAAGTCACAACTATTGCACTTATATTGCTGCATGAAGTTAATGTTGATTCTTCACCATCCATATGGTTTGATCAGTGTAAAGCAAATGAGATTCCCATTAACTGGCACTTCACTTTATATGTACTCAACAGCTCTGTGCCGAGCAATGTGCTATTCAGTGCGAAAGATCTCTTATTCTCAATAACTTGACTTACGCGCTGCCTGCTGAAATAGTTACCTATCAAATATGCGTCTAGCTTTGTTGTGTATGTTAATACCCGACAAATACCGTTTCAAACTGGAAGGAGTAAGGCATATCAAAAATTTGAAACAAACGGCAAGCAATAATTACCAACAGGTTGTAACGGTAGCCGATGGTATATTAATTAAATATATTATGGCAAATAAAAGGAAATATATGAAGCGAATATAATCGATTATTGAGCTCAAAATGGCCGACTCAAGTTTCAACGATGAAGCAATGCCTCCGGACGCATGAAATGTTGAAAAAGCTTATTATTCCCTGACTTCAATTTCCAAAACACCAGTGGTTTTACCGAACAACGCACCAACAACCGTTTATGTATACGTTCGCATCATAATAATATATTACTGCCACTGTACACCAAATGGCAAGTTCTGTAGCTTGGAACTTAATGTTAATAGGGTCACGACTAGCAATGCCGATGCCATTTTAGCATCATTAAATAATCAGTAAAATTAGTGTTAACAATTACGAAATGAGTTCTATGACAATCGCTCATCGTTGAAGATTTTTAAACGCCTATCCCAACTAGCGGTTTCATTGGCAAGTATCCATATCGCTGTATCGTTTATGTGCTTTTGTGATTTGTCTGATCACGCACATTGACGTGTAGCTCTTTCGGCCTGCGACATATTTTACTGTAATATTCCGGCAGCTTTTAGCTTTATAACATTTCTAATTCACTTATATATATTTATATAATTCTATAAAAAAGTATATATATATATATATATATATATATATATATATATATATATATATATATATATATATATATATATATATATATATATATATATATATATATATATATATATATATATATATATAATGTGTGCATGTGTGCATGTGTGTGTGTGTGTGTGTGTGTGTGTGTGTGTGTGTGTGTGTGTGTGTGTGTGTGTGTGTGTGTGTGTGTGTGTGTGTGTGTGTGTGTGTGTGTGTGTGTGTGTCTCAGTGTGTGTGTGCAGTGCAACATTCTCTCTGCGGAATTACCTATTAGTATTCTTTAAATTCAAATACCGCCGTTGTTATTTGGACGGATGCGATTACATCCTCCAAACTGCATCGGAAAAAAGCTTAATCTGAACTTTCTCACAAATGAAATGTTATATTATTTGGCCCCACGCAGAAATGGCAAGGCGTGAGGTATTATAATGACTGGATATCTATTAGGAATATCATAGTTAAGCATACGGACCCATTAAACTATCAATGGTGTGACGAGTCGTATGGCCTTGGACCATATCCGTGCACCTTCCACCGGTTCCATACAGCAAATTGCTGCTTATTCTGCTTTGCAATATAGCTTCTCTTGTTTGAACGGAAATTGATAGTTCTATCACGTACCCCGTAAACACCCGAACATTGTACTTTTTAGACTGTAAAATGTGCCAATGCAGCGGCGTCATACGGCACGGCAAACAACGCTGTCGTGAGTTTTGTATTATCTTAGACAAGTTATTGTCAGATTATTCCAACGATGGATTATCATGCATCTGTAATCAAAGAAGTTTTAATGTTAAAAATAAATGGTGTACAGTTACTTGAAAGAGAATGGATTGTGGGTCAGAACTTTTAACCTTGTTTGGCTTAAAAATGCAAATGGAGCTTCGGTGATAATTTTCGGTGTAGTTAATATCTGAAACATATATTATTCGGAACACAATAGGTATTTTGTATCCCTACAACTTAAGTTGTCCTACAAACACGGTGCAACTTTATCTAGTTTTATTCATTATGGTTTCTTATAAATCATTTAAACTAGGCAGTCATTGCAGGATCATCTAGTCCTAATTTAATAGCAGTTTATTCCAATATATTTTAAGCCCATCGAAATAACATACTAATAGAAACGTCGGTCAACGTTTAAATTCCTACGAAAGCTGACTATAAGACATCGCACAAATTCTGGTGTATTGATGCTGCAAGAATGCATTTACAATAGGCCCCCGTGTTTGCGTTAGTTATTGCGAGCACTGACTTCATTGTCTAAGCTGAACTTGAATTAATATTATTCCTTGTAGATGTATGTATATATATATATATATATATATATATATATATATATATATATATATATATATATATATATATATATATATATATATATATATATATATATATATATATATATATATATATATATATATATATATATATATATATATATATATATATATATATATATATAAATATATATATTTATATATATATATATAGACTTGATTGCACACATTTAGTATACGTAGACTCTTTCTTAATCACATATGTGCTATCATATACAAAGATATACATTTATTATTTATCAAACATCTTCTATGACCCTCACCAATGTCAATCCAGTGGTATCACAAGCTACAACACACCAATGGACATGGCATCTGACGATTAAAACGTGCAATCTCTGCCATGGCTTTTTACGCAGACGTAACGCAGGTCCACTTCTCCCTTTTATTGGCGCACTGTTTATTCCACTTACATGCTACGGGTTTATATTCCTTGCCTGACACGCAGGCTAAGTAATAGAAATAACAAATGCTCATATCATTAGTACTTGATGGATCCATCCTAATTATTGTCTAAGTCCGCTTGTATGAGTCGAATCGTATCGCAGTTAGCCATCGCAAAATCCAAAATGCTTTTTGATATTCGACCATGCGTCTAATTAATTTTTCCATATTTCGGATTTAAGCGGACTTAGACAATAATTAGGATGGATCCATGCTTTCAAGTACTAATGATATGAGCATTTGTAGTGCAAAAAAAAGCCATATCTTAGACGCAAACCAATACACGAAGTTATATTGTTCTCATGAAATGTATGCATCTTAGGTCGTGGCATTAACCTTTAAGAGAAACGCCGGGAGGCAAGGGCAATAATAATTAATACACCTAGTCATTCGTAGGTCATTGCTGTTGCTAAGTCGAAAAGCTGATAAGTTCAGCTGATATCTAAATCAAATCTTAGCAGATGAGATCATAAATGTTTAGTAAGGCTATGTAATACGCGACCTACTGGTGTGACACGGACCAAAGTGGATGACAATAGGCTTTATATAATTAAAATTCACTAATGCAAGGCACGATTGGTGAAACCCAGAAGCCGACAAAGTAGTTCTGTGGCCATGCATAGCTCTTTGCGGTACACCCGTCTTTATAGGCACTGATATCGGCTATGTATAGCTTTCCAGCTCAATCTACTCCCTTACTCAATCGTCTATTTCACTTACTACACTCAACCGACCTTCCGCTAAGAGACTGACCTCGCCGATAGCATCTCACTTCATCATTTACTAACCTTACCTTTTGCCTTTGAACTCTTATCTCAACCATTGAATTATCAGCTCAGAACAATCAGCTTTCAAAACGCTGCTTCTGTTTTTTACAATGTTAAATGCAGCGAGGGAATTATCACCAAGTATGAATGTCCTCGCAGTAAACTATGTTACCATGTTTCAGCCATACAACAGGATGTCAATAAGGCCAAAATTGTTGTTCAACATATAGTGGAAACAAAGTACTGAAGTGGCATGATACTTCTTAATGTGCATACTCTTAATACGGGTAAGCAGTTTGTGTCGTCTTTATCAATTATCCTGAATTCGACAGGGTTGGTAATGGGTGGCATATTATTACATTCACAGACCCCAGTTGTATAGTAATTGCCGTAAACAAGCATGCACACACTGTTGAGACACGATAGATGCCAAAACTCAAGCGTTGATTGATGCGTGAGGGCGAAGCGACTAGTGAACAACGCTTTAATGAAATCGAGCTGGGAAGATACAAATCTGCCACTTAATTTATATATGCCTTTTATATTGTTTTTCTTGGGACCACACAGTAGTTAGGTAAAACGCAAACGTTATATGGCAAAATGTTGTGGCCGGTAGTTATCTTTGCAGGATTACAGGTGAACAATTTAACAGCCTAAAGTTGACGTAAACCGACAAAAGACTTTTTCGCCATTAGCTTAATAGCCTTATTCGTCATATGAATCAGCATATCCCGTTTCGTTAAAAAGGATTTAATGTATACTAGGGTTTTTATGCAGTGCCTTATTTTATTGTGATTGAGTAATGGGGGTAACATGGTGCATTTATCATGAAATGCCCAGACGTTTCTTGGAACTACTCTTTGTTAGGGTGCATGGCTTCCCTACTCACTTACATATGCAGTGCATTTGATTATGTTTCCCACCACAGAGAGCTACCGCATTCAACTTACTTTTCGTACCTGCATCCGCGCATACGTTTACAGTATTAATGCTGTCATATGGTTTATCATTGAATCTCTTTATATATAAATTGTTATTAGAAAGATATGAATTTCATTCAAATCAACATACGGATCATATCGTTCACAGGTTCTGTTATAAGAATACGTAATGTGCGGCTTCATTTGACACAGTACCTTTCTCCAACGTTATTGCTGAAATAAATCACGTGATTATGCCGGCAACTTTGCTCCCTAGAACCTGTTAAATGTTGATCCCCGGAATTTAGAATGATGATGTACAGGTTAATAAACACTGACAGAGCTATCGCACTCGTTAATCTGTTACGTTGAGTACGGATTAATCCTTCGAACCAACATTTTGTCTACACTAACATATATATTTTGCTTTGCTGGTGTCAGTATATTTCCACAATTTTAATCACCGATGGATTGTTAGTATGACGACCCATTGAGTAACATCTGTAGATATCGACTGAAAGCAATGTGGTGGTTAACTTTATGGCCAATTACTTTAATACGGCATTACTTGACACATGTAGCACTCACCATAAGCGATGTGATTTTTCAATTATGTTTAGCCATAAAATATGCACAGCTATATCATATAAACTTTCTGTGTAAACTTAGCATGTATTGCCAGTACGTTTTGTTTTATATGGATTGTCACATGAGTGTCACGCGATACTTACGTTGTACAGAAACTAGCACAGTCAGCTTGGCAGGCTGCATTTATAATCCTTTGATTGAATAATTTCATTTCGCGAGGACGGTTTGTAGTTTGAGCATTAGAAATTGGCTGAGCCATGAAGAACACGTATGTAATGTGACGTTTGATGGTTGACCTAATTAATTGCTTTTCAATGATGACACAAAGACATTTATGGCTGCAAACCGAATGCTACCGAGCCCAACTATGTACCAAAAGCCGGAAATGAGGCGCGCCCACTCTCGCACAACTCACAATAAGCTCTGCAGCCGAAAAAGGCCGATCCAACAAAAGCGGCTTAAATAAGGTTTTACCATGCAATTGTCACTTCACAGCAACCTTCTCCACAGCCAGGTTATTCCGAGGTGTGTCTTCAGAAAATGTCAATTGTTATTCAAGTTTTATATACATGTTAGCACTAACTGTTGACTACGAAGAGGATGTAATTTTGTGATATGTGGTGTATTTACCAGACCATTTGATTGGATTTGATCCAACCAGGATTATTTCCTTATTTATAACATACGACAAGGCGCGAAAACGATGCGTGCGTTTGAACCGATCCTTTAAGCTTGAGTATGGTGGTAACACTGAAGATAACATTGTTTTGGCATCGATGTTGCCACCCCCTTGCTTACATTATTAGTTTTGATGCTATCCCTTGTTTACTATCGACACGATGTCTGAAAGATCATCAGCCATGATACGCAGCCGTATACTAATACAAGCACTACTTTACTGCCGTAGTCGAAAATGTATTAAGCAATTTCTATTTGATGCTAACAGCAAATAACAGGCATATTCATTGGATTTTGGTGGTTTGCATCAAGATTCATACACGCTCAATGTTGCGTGTTTGCTATTGTGGAGACGATGTTTGCCTGATCTGCCTTTATAGGAACGCTGGCGCTGCATTATTGTCTCGGTAGAAACATAATTAGCGAGCTACATGACCGGTTGTTATCATTTCAGAGCAGCATCAGGTACCGACGTAATGTCGCGCCCTCAGATAAATGTCTAACTTGCACATTTCATTATGCAAATGTCTACGCTGCGTATTTTGCCGTAACAAATAAACTACCAGGCACAATTCGAATTTTGATGACATTAGTAATGTTGTAGCTAGTTGGGATATATTTTGGGATAATCCCCGTACAATCACTTTTATGCAATTGCCGACGCAAATGGCAAGGATCAGCTTTCAATCGCAAACCTATTGCGCTTGACTCCTCAACAAACAAAACAATTAAGATAAAGCTCTTGTCAGTTCTTTCGCGATTCGGAAGTCGCGATATATATGTACCATTAGGATTGGATTCACTATTTATGATCGATTGATAAGGTGTTGGTTTGCAAGTTTGAAATAATAATTAACCTACATAACAGAGCCTGGATTTAGTGGCTAACACTGTCTTGTTATATCCCAAAAGTAAATTTATAATCGTTCGTGCCGAATTTATGAAATGCATACATTGGCCAGCTATGTAATTTGTTCATCCTCTAATACAGCACGCGTTGCAACCAAAGATCAGCCAGACATTTTTGCGCTGTTGATTAACTCTCCGAATAGGACGAAGTGCATTGACTTTTAGGAGCAATGGATCAGAATATGTTTGGCACGATATGAAACCATCTTATAAAGCACGATAAAGTGACCGTTCATTTGTGAGCTGGTTTTGTCCTTATTGCTTAAGGAATGTTGTTATACATGCGTAATGCGTGGTTAACGATTGGCTTCAGTTGCATAGCTTTCGTCAATATCTGCCAATCAAACGATATAAATTCCTATTCCTGGTTGATGAGTGGAAATAAAGCATCGCTGTAGTGTACAGCTTATTTGGTGTTGTCGATTAGGCTAAATGGATTTCACTGACAGAACCAAACATGTTAAGGAGATAATCAAGGGAAACAAATAAGATCAGTTTACTTAATAGCAAGGGTATATGGATATAAAAGGTACGCAGTGCAATCGAGTCAACTGTCGGTCTTGCATCGAATCAATATATCGAGGCCGAACCACATAGTATTTACGTATGCGCATAAGAAATGAAAAGTCCGATTAGAATATCCGAAAACGCTATCTAGCCGTTCCTATAAGATTAAACCTGAAATGTCCGCATTATGAAAACGACCTTTAACACAACTGCCTAACATAACAGTAACACCGACTGCCTGCTGCTATCGTGTGTGCTTTTCTCAGTCCAACTACAACACAAGAGGCAAGCAACGACTGTTGTTATGGATTGGCACACATCAAGGTGCTGTTCGGTTTACGAAAACCTATGCGTCTTTCTAACCTTATCAATAAACCATATCGAAATGCAGTCATATTATTTCTTATTATGTCGGTGTGCTGTGTATTTTGTGATATAGCATTGCATATCGTAAACAGTGCAGCAACTGCTGTTAACATGCTCATGTAACTGTACAGCCGCTTAGTTGCTACATAGGTTTATAATGCAAATTTACCATGAATATTTTACAAATACAGGCCGAATCTCTATTGTATGCGTTTAGTTAACTCAAGTCAATTTATTCAAGCTCGAATTGTTGATAGAAATAAATTATAGCACGATGCTAGTGTGCTAACACCATTATTATCATAGTGTATATTAACGATAGATAAATAGCCCTGGGCATCCATTCAATTTGAGATGATAAAACTCTTTGGTTGATGCATCAATCTTTTGGAATTTAGCGCTGCTATCATACAGCCATTGACGTCAATGTGCCTAGTTCCCAAAGAAAACCGCCGCTTCAGCTTGTATTGAAAAAAATGAGTGAACCATACATTACTTGCCATCAAAAGAAACGACAAGACATGACGACACGATATTTTTGACGTTTTTACATTTATGCCGCACGATTATGTGCCGAGAATGCGTCACGAAATGGGCCGCCTGTGGCTTATATGAAATTTCCTAGAGTGCAGGTTTTTGTCCCTTCATTTGCTAGCAATGGTGGGAATTGTAAAAGAAAGTCGAAAATTGAACCATGTATTACAAGACATTATTCAATATCAGGCAATTAAGAATCACTCATTTAATAATCGATCAAACAGATTAAAGCACAATAGCTTCCATATATACATATCATTGATGTTATTAGATTTTCAGAAATCTCTAATTATCAAACGAATGGGGATGGGGACAAGCTATAATGTTAATATGACACGTTAATCGCAAAAAATACATTCTTGACACTAAGCAGATAGACAATTTTTTCACACTCTTCGTCCATTTTACAACAATGGCGTTACTGTAAGCTGGTATTGTTTTATGGCAAGTAAAAAGCTTTGGTGATATTTTATGACCTCTCATGCGCTTGCACCTTTATTAAAGCATTGGAAATAGCAAGTTGCGATGCCTTGCTATCGCTCTTTATATACAAATCCGCAGCCTAAACTTGCTTGTAAAACCTGCCATGATTGGCATTAGAGGCTGGCGGCATTATACATCTATTTTTACTTAATGGAGTAAAGCAAACTCATTTAATTTCTACATAGATACAAATGTAATTAGAATTTGATACATGAGTCCATTAGTGAACACGAACACACAGCATATTCTCGTAGAGGCTTCTAAACATAACTGTCTGATTCGACAGCATTAACAGAAGCATGCATATCCTGCCGCAGGATACATTAAGCAATTAACGAAATTGTCATGCGCGCATCGAAATGTTATAGCTGTGCATTAAATTGGCAGTAGGTTTGCCTACAATATAATGACTTAATCAAGCTTTAATCACCTCTTATTATTATCGATGCGATGATCCGTTTACACACTTTGGCATAAAATACGCTTTATTTTGTCTACATACTTTAGCATTGCCCATAGGGAATTCTTAATTTATCATATATATCTATCATTACTTCAAAATAAATTACGTATTCACAAATGCTGAGTTGCCCTTTTCCAATAAAGTTTACGAATATTCAACGGATAATACGGACGTTCACAATATAATATCTATCCGAAATTATTATGAAACCAATTTGAAACTTACATTCGAACGCAGAGCGGATTCGTCAATACACTGCAACAGAACAAGCTTCTAAGTAGAGAATTTGTACCCACAAACGCAGTAGACATTATCCGATAGTATTTATGCGCATACCTGGTATATTTTGTTATTTTGTTATTTTGTCTTTCAAATGCATGAAGTTCTTCTTCCTAGTCCATTTTAATGGCGTACTATTTACTCCACAATGCGTCTATGGGTTAATATTCTCACCATGGCACATTGCTTCAGTTATAGAAATAATGAAATTATGTGTCGGATCTTAATAGCAAATCGGAGGTGGCACGCTTTACTATTGGCAATCACACCTCCGTATCTTTTTTGGTCGCCATAATTTTACGTTGCACAGTTAACAGATTGAACCATTAAACAATAAAGGTGGTATTAGTGAGCGAAATAAAAATCACTGAATTCGCAGTAACTTACATGATATAACTATTTTCTGTCGTGTTTTTTGATGATTCACAATTGGTTTATATCATCCACTGTAATATAGAAAGGGGAAGTTCACGGGCAGAAAGTTAAGGTTGATTGCCCAATCAGGCCCTCACAGCTGCAATGACTATTTCGCAAAGGTTGAAATATGGCGGAGAAACACGCTACCGACTTTTCCGCGATAGATACCGCTGGACTAGGCTGATATCATCACAATAAGGCATAACTCCCACAGTTTCAATAGCAATTGCGGTCCACCATGGCTGGGCTGGAACAAACAATTAGAGCTATGATGACTCATATTAACTTAATTAGCTGGAAGAGATGACTTAAGCGTAACCAAATAAAAACCTCTATAATATAAAGATACAGAAATTTTTGTGTTTTATTCGTCAATATGTTCAAAATGGCATTTTGGAGGGAAATATTAGTTATTAATGTCGATGAATTGTTTATTGCTGGGTGTTTCCAATAATAATATCTCGAACATAAATATGCATCACTCTTGACAGCCGCCTGTTGAAACACAAGGTTCAAGGTTTATTTTGCCTCCAGTTATTCTTTATTCCCGATATTTAACGAAATGATGTTCGGAGAGAAAACACCGACAATGCAATCAAGTAACAAGCCTTGCCACGCCTGCGGTTTGTTGCGCAAATTATCGCATATATCGTCCCACGCTATTCGATATCACGCTCAATAAATGTGTTCAGGATAATAGTATTTGCTTGAATGTAATATTATGCTAATGCAGAATAGAAACACGTAGATATCGCCCACATCAAAATATCAGATATTAGATATTATGTAGTGTAAAAAAAATAGAAGGGGGAGGTGTGTGAGTTAGGTTAACAAAATAAAATCATTTCAGTATACGGGGAGATAGAGTCGATCTGACCTATCTACTAACGTATAAACCTCACAGACGTAATCACCTCGCTAACTCACTGACCTGCCTAACTCACGCAAAGCGGGAAACATAGGCAATTCGTAAAATGATACTGTAACTCGAATATTTGTGAAGACGTTTGGCTTCACTGCTCATATATACGTATATATATATATATATATATATATATATATATATATATATATATATATATATATATATATATATATATATATATATATATATATATATATATATATATATATATATATATATATATATATATCTATATCTATATATATATATATATCTCTATATATATATGTATATATTTAATTCCATATATATTTATATATATATATATATATATATATATATTAATATTAATATATATATATATATATATATATATATATATATCTATATGTGTGTGTGTGTGTATATATATATATATATATATATATATATGTGTATGTGTCGTTGTAAGAATAAACGAGAGGGGACCTATAAGTCAGTGAGCCGTAAATGTTATTCATCCAACGACTGATATATTTGTACATCTGCTGAGTAAATTCATATAAAGTAGTCCTAGTCAAAAGCTATTTATCTGGTCGGTCGGGCGTTATTTTAACACGTACGTTTGACTATTTGTAGCCAAGATGGAGCCCAAGTTTGTTAAAAGCGATACTTATCACTAAAACGATGTTATTGATGTGGTTAATAATCGCGGTGTCCTTCAATATAAGGTCCCACACATGGACCAGATATGATCTGTACATTATGTCAAAGAGTCTATATGAGCATGGGGCCAGCGATAACAATTCCAATGGAGCTTGAGCCCTTCAATCATTTGAATTAGACAAGCTATACCTGTCAAAATAATATGGTGTAATCTACCATTCAAATCGCAGGGTAATATTGCGTTGCCAGCTGTGTCATGTAATTGTGACATCTTCATAATATAATAGAAGTCGCCCATTTCATATGTAATTCAACACGTTGGTTGTTTGGATTTTATTAACGCTTTGTGACCTATGTGGCATCCGTTTCTTCATATATGTTTGTAAATATTGACCAATGTACACGCCGGAGCCAATGAACTTTTCCTGCAGGATATCCTCAGTGTGTTATTTTTCTTAGGATGTAATGTAGACAATGTTGTGATATTGAATATACACTGGGTACATTAGGCAACTTGCATCAACACGCCATACCAACTCAGATCCGATGTTCTGCTTCATTATCAAAGACGCCGTTTGTCAAGACTGTCACATATATTTGTACATAACCAATCGTTGAGACCAAGATGCAGGTAAATACTACTGTTATTATATAATTATGCCATTATCCAATCTTCATCGGCTCTTATTATTATCAACAAACTGACGAAATGGACCCGTCTTAAATCAATCTATTTACAGACGTTGTCGTTGGTCCGCAATATTTTCGGTTTGCAAAATGAGAAGTTATTTTTGATTGCCTCATATCTATCGCAATTATAATATCGGGATTGCATAAGGAATTGCGGGATGCCTTTTAAGTCCATGTGTATGTAACGAATACGGGAAGCATTGTCAGGGTTATGGCAAATGCACGGACACATTAATAAGCACACACATCATATATCAACATTCACATGCACAACGGGAATCATTTATACACTGCGAAGGATTAAACGTCTTAAAACAGCATATTTTATCCGCCAATGAATAAATCGTATATTATGTCATACAAACGATAATGGTGTAGTGTAGGGGTGTGAAAATTTTCGAACTTCGAATGGGGTTACCTAGATAATGAACTTTAACAAAATTATACAAAGATTTTAAACCGCTATAGTTTTATTATATAACCGGAGATTCGATTTTGGCTTCTTTTATATCTGGGACACATTCATTTCTCGCTACCAAACCAATGTGCGGCTTCCCAACGTTCTTGTCATGTATTAGTAAGACAGGCGTGCCCATGGTTCCGTGTTATTTTTTCATTTTGGGCCATAACAGATATTAAGAGATATATGATATATCCTGATTACATACGTTACATTTGCTGCCAAATCATATCCGGACTTTATAGTCCCGGATGTAATTTAAGGAACCTATTTCCGCTTTATCGAGGTATGAAAGTTGTTGATCAATATCGAATCATTTTACCGGACCATAAACTCAAAAATGCTAATCTTACGTACCTTTATGCAAAATCTGTATTTCATTTATAGAGAACCTGTTTTAATTGCAAACAAGCAGTATTACGTGGCTTAGAAGGAAACACAATGTGTATAATTAACAGTAACGCCGATATCGATATTAGACAAACATATGTCAGAAATCCGACTTTGCTGTTTTTACAGAACTGGCTAGCACTGGACATCGTCTTAATGACTAATTGCTCTAAATCCATCCGGTTAAAAAGAAATTTTTCATACCACAGAACACTGTTATCATTTTAAGACAGAATGGTAATCATTGGATATATTGGTTACCGTATGCATGAATGTTTCATAACATTAAATGTAAACCTCAATATACAGCAAATTCCACCTCTGGCATAGTCCTGGCTAAAAAAACTAGTTGTTGTCACATTCGATCCACGATTGCTTCAGAAAGACATGAGCAATTGAGACGGATTGCAAAGAACTGTTCCCACGGACCGCTGCCACTTGTTAAACGGTATTGTAAAAAATTGACCGAAATGCCTAAAACAGTGACCACAAGCTTTTGGATATATGCTGACGAACAAATAATGTTGTGTCTTCAAATGTTCATTCATATTTGCTAAGCTAATAAATTGACCAAGCTAAAGTACTATCGACATAATTCTTGAGTTAGTAGCTGAAAATATTGTGTCCTGAACACTGTATTATATATTGCACTCAATAGTATGGTTATACCAGCCGACGAATCAAAGGAAATCCAGTGAAATTGCATTTTAGTGTGTATGTACGCGTGTGCGCATCATAATTGCGGATGAGTCACGACTAACTCTGTTATTTTACATGCTGTCATATTCAACCTTCACCTGTGTTACTTTATTCATTGATTAAATTTGACAAAAACTCCGTGTAGAAAATAGCAATTATATGCATGGTGATACATATCCGTAGCTGCAAATTTATGTCACATGGAACAAACCGGAAATGGTCAGATTGTGGCAGCTTGGAGCTGGCTAATATCATTTACAACCAATCATTAAAAACATAAATCTGCTTAATACTTATAAGACGATTGAAGTCACAATGATATTTTAATGTATAGAGTGCAGCTGTGAAGCCACGAGAAGCCAGATAATCGCGCGGCCCTTTTTTTGGAGAGTTGCGCTTAGTTGCAATTATATTCTGCTCTCGTTGAAACCAACCGGCTACCGCCATTATCCATAAAACGCAGTATTTGTTTTAAACATTTTACTCAAGCACTTCCTAGGATTTACAACCAATAAAATCTGATAGCCCAACTCGGGCTGATAAAATCATTTGTACATTATTTTTCAGAACGCGTATGACTCAAGGGTGTTCTAGATCCAACCATTAATTTTTCTCTTTGATGCAGCTGTCTTACAGAAATGTTATATATGATCTCCGGGTTGCTAATCAAAGTAGAACACATTAATTAAGTCCACACAAGACTATTATCAAGTATGTTTGGTAAAGCGAGATGAACGTTAGGGACCGAGACATTTGCCGTTGTGTAATGCCTTGTATCAAATCACGACATACTTATATCGAATATATCCCTCCGGATGCAGTGTGGTGATACCTCTCAGATGTGATATCCTTTTGATAATTGCCTCATATTTCACAACAGGCCATGTGGATTTGTTCACTGCATTATGCAGCCCACTTTACATCCTGTATGCATTCATTGTACATGATTATAAGTGGCCGTTCCAATGAACCAAGTATAACATTCCATCTTGTTTGCCACATTGAAGCCATGTGTAATTGTAGAAGCACATTTACACTATCAATATGCTGACAGCCAATGATTTCAAAAGCTACACTATTTGGTCTCCTCGTCTAGCCTACCTTTACACAGCATCTAGCTTCACAAAATCATCATTATGCACGAGAGGGTCTTTAGAAATGGTCACATATATGTTAAAAGCGAAGACTCGATGGTCAGGGTAAACATTTGAAATTGACACGCGAACGAAAAAGAAACAAATACAACTGTTTCTTTTAACAGAGCTTCAGCCTTATGTCGGGTAAGCGCTGATAATGAATCCCCATCTCTAATCTTAATGCATTCACTATGATGTAATAAATAACAATTATTGATATTCAGGGCTTGCATCATTGTTCGAACATTATTGCTAACAATTGTGCTGCTCACATAGAATACTAAAACTTCGGTGCTGTTCATTCACTTATGAAAGAAATTGACAAAGCGCAATATCAGTTGATTACTAAGGTGAAATTTTCCGAAAATGAAATGTTTAGAGAGACGATGCCACGGAAGCATGAATTGTGTCATCGTGAAATTGATCATTTTCTCTCAAAACGCTCGCAACAACTCGGGTTCGCGCATGATACATCTTCATTGGAACTTCATCGATATTTGCACGGGGTTTTATATAAGGCATGGGATTAGTCATTCCTCTTCACAGATGTTATTTAACGATATAGCATGCCTGGAACTTACCCGTGAAAAGTCTGTGCTCAAATCACCACCCAAAATAACGCAATCAGCTTTCGTATGAGAAGTAATAGAAGCATTTGCACGATCTAGAAGCTCACTATATAATGGACTAAAATATATGCTGTTATCGTTATCACATGATATATTAACATTAACATTGTTCCGCATGCATTTTGTGACGCAGCGTACATAGGTCCACCACCCACATTGTCACATCAACAGGTAAACGCTACAGATATGAAAACAAATGACAAATGATTTGCTTGTTGCATAATTGCCCGTTAATATTCTCGACAGAACGGCGATATGTATCCGTTTAGACTTATGGAGTTTTAAACGCTTTATTTCACAAACATATGTTTGAGCCAGAACAGTTTCATGCGATGCACATAAACGCATCACCAGGACGTTCATTTGGGAATACTGTAGGGGCAGCCTTAACTAGTTTATGCATATACATGTAACAAGGTTTTCCTGGCCGTGTGTACATTTATACAAATTGTGTTGTTTCTGTTATGTGCTCAAATTTACTCAGGCCTAGCATATCGTCCCTCTTATGGTAGTGTTGGCGATTGATGACAAATCGCTGAAAATAAGATAGATACAGATAGATAGTTGGGCTTGTATGAAAACATTCATACAGGGGAAATTGGTAGAAATCGATAATGTACGACAAGGAGAACAATCGTCGAAATCATATTATGGACATTGTGGAATATTTCCCAGCGACAAATTTCCGAGACGGAATACTTCTTAGCTGAGTAAAACACGTCCACTCTTTCAGAATACTAATCTGCGACACGCCTCACTCACAAATGAGCTGAGTTGAATTCGCCAAATTAGACAATAGGTTACAAGTATCCTGGAAGCAGGTTTTTGGTGCCACAGTGAGTGAGACTATGACATTATCCCTACTAAACAAGGAAATGGTAAAGAGGAAGAGAATGAAAGATCTTTCAAGTTACAAGCAAAACGCCAAAAACACTCTGGTCCAATGACACCGGACCTTACTGAGCAGGTCGTGGAATTAGATGACAAGGAACTAATAAATTTCCTCTGGAACTGTTGAGTAATTCCATTCAAAATGCGCAGCAGCCTGAGCGATGTTTTACTGATGACACCGATATTTGACTAATTATAATTTTCTGTCAATAGTCATGCGTGGATTGGCACTTGGTACATTATGATGTGTGTACGAGGAGTATAGTTTGTTCTCAGTAGAGTGATTGTTAGTTGACCTAATCAAATCGGAATACTTCATACCACACAAAATGGCCTCAAGATAGTATTACATCGGTCCTAAAAATTGATTTTGATTAGCCCACCCGATGGATTTGATATATACAATACAAGCGAATGAAGCAATGGAAATCCTGTAAAATTGTTAGAAGTGCAAGGTCTTTAAATAGTAGTTTTGCAATTACAAACGCGCCACTTACACTGAATGGCATAGATGACGAACTTTAACACACACAAAAATATAGCTGCAAAGTCGGTTGTCTCTGTGTTGTAGTGAGCCGCTCGGTGTATGGTGGCCGTGATGCTAATTACGAAGATACACTTTTATTAAGTCCATGCAAGCAGTGCTAGCTTTTGCCCCAGGTTATGTCCTTCATAATGGATGTGTAATACCTCCTTTCACTCCCGGACATATTGATATTTAATATGAATGGGATTTAGTTTGTTCGTATTGAACTGGGTGTTACTTCTCAGATGTGATAGCCGTTTGAGTATTAGGTTGTAAATCAACTTGCTCACATGTTGAAGCAGGCCACGCAGAGTTGCTCACTAAAGTATGCAACACACATGTAATACTGCACACGATTGACCTTATTATGTATATGACAATTAAATGAGCCTTAAAGAAGCAAACAATCTGATTCGCAATATCATTGCAGTATTACATTACATGTAAAAAATGTCCAGCATCAATACAATGCTCAGAGTAGCTGTAAGAGTTTTGTCCCTGCATCTAGCTTGATATTACAGAGCATCGAACAGAAAACAATCACAATTATTTACGATAATCGTGAGTGCATTTCAGTTATTATCAAGCACAAAGCAACATATATGTTGAAAGAACATAGAAACAGATATAAACAATGTGCTTGAATACTGCCTTGTACGTCAAAACAATTTAAAGGCAGCGTGATTATATGTGTTTCCATATAGAGAAATGCGGGATAAAGCGTTAAATCAGACTTGTGGCAACGTTTGTGACCCCACAAATATATCTACTGCTTAAACAGCACATCAGGTTCTGCCGTAAGACTTTTGTATTTCTGCGTCTAAAAAGTGCTTTAATTGAATCTAGCAGATATGACCTACAGATATGAATGACATTCTTTATAGAACAGATTAGAACCTCAACACCAAGGTAACTATCGGGATAGAGCTTCCCTACAGACTTGCATTTCACGGACCAGATATGCACTGTACATATAAATTGTGAAGGTGCACTATACCCAACATAGAAGCTGCGATTATGCGAATTAGTAACGGTTGATACAAAATACTTAAATAGATGTTTTGACTTTAAATGATTACAAATTTAGACAGAAGTTTCAAACAACGAAGAGCAATTTTACTACTTGCATCAAGTACCGCTGATAGCATTTGTTGATGGTCGATCAATTCCTTTGTCTAAACAGTCTTATTAATTTAGAATTGGACGCGAGCCTATCAAAGCCCATTCAAAATCCCATGTATTGTACGACTGGACCACTTGTCGGCGATCATGATGTTTTTAGTCCTGTCGTAACATTGTGGTACAGTAGCAGCTATACTGTTTCCGCCGCAATCGCCGACCACGGTGAAGAAAACAATAATCTTAAAATAAATATTCTTAGTTTTGAAACAACTTGACCAACTTTTGATAGCAGCTACCCGAATACATTTGAGCAGCCTGAATAATAAGATAATAGAATAATTCGTCTACTTTGAATTTCGTACAAAGCATACATTGAACTGTTTATGAAGAAAGTACCTTGGGCTTCTAACAATTTTCGTTGGTTATGAAATATGACGTCTGCTGATTTTATATGTATTATCCTTTAAATAACATGCGTTATTTTTTTCTTAAGACTGACACCATCAAAGACTGACACTTGCACGGGATGTTGTGGTTTTATATTGCAAGATACACTATTTATTGGTTTTTTAATAATATTTGGTCCATAAGAAATTTTCAGGTTTGCGCGATTCAATGCGGGCAAAAACTTAATAGTCGAGGCGGGATTTGAACTAACATCAATAGCCTCCTTTCTGCAGATGTATATTTACTAGATGGTGTACATGTTGTGCACATTCAAATTTTCCGCATCTGAGCATTTGATGTAAAAAATGATCTGTCATATAAAATCGTGTATCTATCCTAATGTTCTGGATGCACACGTGCCTTCGCCGTTCTTACACAAATCTGAAGGTCTGACAAATAACAATAATGAAACCGGCAGGTTGTATTGATGACCACCGCGTACGATCATGACAATGGTAATGTACGAGTAATTGATATAGGTCTTCCCACAACAGGACATGTTAGCGCCGCACTATTTTTGCACCAATAATATGCTGAGGGTTTATATTACCTGGCACAGCGGGGACCAACATTGCAAATATATGCGTCAATAGGTTCAATAATACACAAATTGTTACGTAAGATATCTTCTTTTTTTGCTCTTAAGCGTTCTTTACAGGAGCCAAAACGGTTATTTCACCGGCGCCAGTATCTATGCCAACAACAGACATAGTACTAGTGAAAAAAACAATTGTAAACTTACTTGCATGCCAAGGTTGACTAGAAAAAATTCCACATGAATATGTCATTTCACTGCATATATTCTTCTGACATATGTAAGTTACGGCTATAGCGAACCGTCGGTTGAATACTCAATTCGCGGCGTTTAAAATCGTTCTCAAATAGCTTTACCTATGTGATGACCCCAAAATGTTGATTCGCTTAATTTATTTCAAAACGTATGTTAGGTTTATCATATGACATTGCAATAATGGTGTAGATACAGGGTCATCCAGCCATTCAGAACTATGTGCGCAACTTAAGGCCTGACTTTTCTAGCAGCTGTTTCATATTTGCAGTCACACATTAAATTAAACATGGTTTGTGTGTTTACAGCTCTCATATTACGGGGTAGAGCAACAAGTTCATTGAGACAGTTGAGGGAAATATGATTCACGAAATAAGCAGTGGCTTACCTCACATTCCTCTTTTCGTTTATATTTTGATAACCTTTGCAATCAGTATATATCGCCTCCGCTGATATACAGAAAGGAAGGCATCCTGGTGAACGTCAAGGTGAATTGCCTTGTTACACCCACCCAGCTGCACCATTTACATATGATGGGGACGTACACTGTCGGCCTTGCAACCAGACTAGTTATAGTAATTGCGTTTGGTCGCCGACAATGTCTGAGCAATAGGCTAAAACAAATATTGAACAATGCTATGGTGATCATATCAAAATGATCCATCACAAATATCATAAGTCTTGGATGATTATCAAGTGCCTGCTCTGCTACCACTCATGCTTCATGACACATGATACGTTGGAACACCCACTTCTCATTTACCCGCATTATCGTTAGAATATGTGAATAAAGATTAAATGACTGCATAAGTTCCAATCTAATTACTGTTAAAGCACACTATTTAAGCATTATTGTAAAACAATCATAGGGTACGATATATATCCACAGCAAATTGTATCATATTGATTGCCCCGCGCATCGTACAATTTGCTCAACATTTATAACGTTATATATGGAAACCCAAACATCTATGCTTTTCAGTCGTAAAACTGTCATAGCTACACTATTCCCGCGCCATTGTTGAAGTAAAATTGTTACTTAGATAGAAAGAAGAGATAAGTAAAATATAAGAGTAAATGTTTGCTAATTATACTTATTGTCGTTAACGGCCGATTGTACAGAATTAACGCCTTCCTACCATAGACGGATAAAGTTTGATATGCATGAAATGTTGCCATTTGCAAACGTTTACCCAGATAAAAAAATATCTAAGCATATCAAGGTGTTATCGCCAATATATGCGTTGTAAAGTTTTTGAGAAGCACAACTTTTATCTAAACTAAAGTAAATCCAACACAAACTATCGGTAGTGCTATTCTTAAACGTAATACAATAGCTGGGCGATAATTGCAAACGTTTGTTGACCCTTTGAGTTCGCAGATATTAAGCGCCGAGCAAAGCCCCAGCGCGCTATCATGTTACGTGCGGTTCCTTCGAAGTCTGCGGGAGTCACAAACTTAGTTATATGGTGTTATCGTTCACTGTTTCAAATACTGAGCGTACACCATGTGTCAAAGTAAAGCATGGCACGAACACCGTCGCCATATTTAATTTGGATATTTGTGACTTTATGGCCGTCGTTTTCGATTTGGAATCTTGATTATGTAAGTTGAATATAACACCCCTTTAGTGCAGGTCAATGTTTAATGGTATTCATATGTGGTTGTATTTGTTGTTACATCTCAAAGAAAACGTTAAACATAATTACCGGTTACAGCACCCGTGGTATTAGCTGCTGTGAAATACAGTTGGGTAGCGGAATAATTACAAAGCCCAGGCCTTATTCCACTTGAAAGTTTCTTTCGAATATACACAATTCTGATGACTATAGGAATTTCTAAGATATCGATTTATTGGTGTTAAAAAAACATTTCAGGTACCATTTCTTATATGATGTCCCCCAAAATATTATGGTCGATAATGTCATATGTTAAATGAATGATGGGTTTCAAATCGATATCGTCCTGCACCTTTATACCTGTGTGTTAAAGTGAGGGTTTTAGAAAGGATTGCAGCCGCCAAATGTGTTTTCGTTATCACGCAATATACATTTTTCGCTTGTTTGAAGCCATTGTATTTCTTGGTAGAGTAGAAAGGTAATTGTACGAGACATAACACAAATGGCAGTCAAAGTGTGCAATATTCTTTCATATTTTTTTAGACAATGGACAAAGCATCCTCCCTAATAAATGAAGGAGAACGACCCCAGGTGAATATCGCGGATATCGGCTTTGAGGGGTCCCTAAAGCTGCGCTATCCACGCTAGATTGTGGTTGATATATTATGTAAAAGTATTCTCCCGACTTATTCCGGTAATTGACATCACTTGACGAGGATAACGAAAATAATAATATCACTACTCGAAAGCAAGCGTCTCTTTTATCGATATATTGCGTTACATGCAATCAGTGCTACGATGATTTCAATAAACATGATCTATCATCGCGTCGATGAGGCTCGAGTGAGGAAAGAGCCTACTTGACTACAACTATGGTTCCATGATTAATGCTATGCACAATAGTTGTTGATTGCACAAGTTTCTTATTATCCACAGGCGTTATCATAGAAAATATTGCAATAGCGATCTGGTGCCATTTGAGCAGCACGATTTACTCCCCAGCCCCTGCAGGCTGAAACTATTTCGTCCAACATTATGTTGAGTCACGACGGTAACCCTCTATCGTGAATAGGTCTTTGTTAATGGTGTCTCCTCTGCATTGGTATTAACCATCCATCTGCAATGTTTCGCATCAATTGAATTCGACACGGAGCACAAGTGGTGCTGGAGAATCTCTAGTAAGCAGCAGATCTACTTGCTTAGATGACACTTGTGCACCATTCTTAATAAAATAAGCATATACTGGTTAACTAATATTTGCCTTTAACGAATTTGATAAATTTCTTTAGCATAGATACTATAAAGTTATCGCTGCAATGGAAAACGAAAACGTCTTCTTTTTGCAAGTGAGTGATCTGTAATATTGAAAAAAAATCCTTTCAGCAAGCTGAACAAGCCTTAGCTCCATTAGCACAACTACTTCATCTGTTGAACAGGTATCATTTTTCTGCAAACAATGCAATGTATTATATGCAGAAAAATGCCTATTTGCAGTACCTGAGTCATTTGTTTGGATAACATAATAGAGGCTCATAAAGTAATGGGAGATCCATCAAAACAGTCATGGCGTGATCTCTACAAGGCACTATAATTGTATGACTGACACCAATCGCGCCAACAGCAATTGCTGTTACTAGTAATTGTAACATATGGTCTATTGTACGGAATAAATGCTTTCCTAACATTGACACGTGCCAATTGCTTACCTATAGATAATATTGGAATTATCTCGGAATCTTTTTTCGTGTTTTACTCACCACTACAATGGCATTGCCGTTTGTAATGGGAGCGTTCGTTATTGAAATCGATATATGCATTACACACGCGCTATGTGCCTTTTTGGAACACAGAGGATGTGACAAAATTAGTATACTAATAGAACCCTGTATATGGTATTTATTTCGACTTTCAAGATAGTTTAAAAAACTTGTGATAATGTCCGCTAGATAAGCTAGCATCAGCGGCTATGTATTAGCATAGATAAATGAATAGCTCAGCCATAGAAGGCAGATGGTGTGTAAGCAATTACGCGGTGTTTTTGCATTAGACTTGATTGCATTAATCGATTTCAGATAGTCATTTCCAGATTTACAATACGCCAAGTCAATTATCTGCCCTCTCAAGACTCATGTGACAGAACTAAGCTTGGTGAATATTGGTGATTTTTTCCCTTCCCAACATGCGAAGCTCGTACCGTGTCACGGCATAGAGCAAATAAATATAATGAGGCTATATAAAACCCGCACGATGCATTCTACAGCAATATGAGTCAGTAGCTTGATTAAACACATAATGATGCATATAACCATTTCGATTTAGCATGACATAACAGGCTAGGTTCGGTAAATTATTAATGTCTTCGCATTCATCAGTCGAATAACATTTGCCTTTTCTTATTAGGTATCTGCAAATGATGATATTACACACATGCATTGCTGCCGATAATCATTTCATTGTGTGTACCCCACGAATGCCGTGATAATTACTAAATATGTGTCATTGCCATGAACGTGTAACCAACATTCTGACACTGAAGTCACTGTCCACCAAGTTATGTCGTAAAAACTGTGTTTCCGTATGACATGTCTTTGTTAACCTGATTTATATCAGCGTAAATAACATTGATATTAGCTCGATATTGCGGTTTTCTACCTACTTACTCCGTAACGCGGATTGTCAGCTACCTCATTAATTCAAATCAACTGATTTACCTGCTAACTTATTCATTTCAGAGACTATGTCACCTCTTCTACTCACTTAGCAAATTATCTGGCGTAGCTCTCCAATCTTAATAACTTATTAATTGATCTAACATAATTAACCATGAGCACCAGAGAATTATCACGACATACTGTTTGACCGAGTTTTAACCATAAAACCATCTCATCCATATATATATTTGATATATATATATATATATATATATATATATATATATATATATATATATATATATATATATATATATATATATATATATATATATATATATATATATATATATATATGTACATATATATATAAATGTATATATATGCATATATATATATACATATATATGTGTGTATATATATATCTTTATATCTATATATATATACTAATATATATATAAATACATAAATATAATATATATATATAAATATATATATTTATATACGTATAGATATATATATATATATATATATATATATATATATATATCTCTATATATATCTTAGATATATATGTCATCAGTTATTCTGTAAGACATAATGAATGAGTAATCAATGTACGTGATTGATATTGTACATGGTATGACTATCGCAGCAGTGTTACGTGTTGGGACAACACAACGGACACAAAGGCACGATACAACTGCTATAGATTGTATGGGTGTGATGAGCATGGGCGGATCTATTTTTGGGAATGTCTTTTGTAGGAAAAAAATTACGCGGTCCAATCACTTTTTAAATCGACCATTTTAACACCGTGACAATAGTTATCGTATGCAAATAGAACATACGGAGGGGGTTTCGTCAACTGTATATTTCCGAATATTATCAACAATTTTTTAATGAATCTGCACAGATAAAAATTGGTAAGTCTGCATATATGCATTCATAATTGTTTCGTTCTAACTACGGTACTCGGAATGCTCGTCAAATAACGCATGTTATATTTCTATTGACTTATCTCAGGGAAAACAGGAACATTAGCGACGCGGAACGTTCAGTGTGCAATCACATATAGCAGCGTTTGTAAAGAAAGAGCCGCATAAGCGATTGGACCTCACATCACTCAGCAGCGTTTCTATGGGTTACGAAGCAAGATACGTCTTCATGCATTTGCACGGTAAAGCCAGTAGCCTTATTGTGCAGCGAAGAATACCACACCCTACCGCCGGTTGTACATTCGTTCACGAGCACTTGTACCGTGATGTGGGTTTGTTAGCCTTCGCTGACATCTGTAAATGTATTGCTTACTATGCTTATTTCTCGAAATTGACTGTACTTGATGTTGCTAAGGCCGAGTTTAAGAAGGCACAGAACATGCAGCAGCGCTGATATAGCTCGTCGATTGCCAAAATTATGGGTTTGCCTGTATGTTTTATCATGTATCTTACCATCCGTTGAAATACCACAGACTGTGACGATATGGGGATGTAACATCCGATATTAGATTAATAATAGCACTAACGACGTGACTATTCATTAACGTCATGATTATACAACTTTCTGTCC